>CM076575.1:492828964-493043146 GCA_034641835.2 Pinus albicaulis
ACACCAAAATGCAAAATGGCTCAAGATTTAATTTTGATTAAGAAGAGGAATTTTGTATTCTAAAGTGTAGTTGATAATGGCAAGGGTGGCATTGGTCATTAAGTGAATAATGATTGAATTTTTTATGTTGGGCTTATTGACTCCTTAAGAGTCAGGGATGGTGTAAAAATTATTATAATAATTAACTTTTTATCTTGCCATTTTTCTTCCCAAAATTCTTTTTCAAGGAGATCAAACAATTCTAGGAAATTAGAATGAAAGAAAAAATCTTCCACTGGTGTTTGAAGACATGTATTGTAAATCTTTTTATGAATCTATAATATTAGATTTGTTAAAGTTTTGGGAATAAAATATTTAGTTGCTATCATGATAGGATAATTAGTTGCCAAAAATCATTTCCATTTTCTTGAGGATGGTAAGGAGAAGTGATTTTGTGTTTTATGTGGTATTTTTGCAAAGTAGCAGAAATTTTATGGCCAGTGAATTGTGTCTCCCCATATTTCATGATCTCTCTAGGAAATCCATGATGGACAAACATTTCAAATAGAAAATTAATAACTTCCTCTTATGTATCCTTTGAGAGAGCTACCACCTCCACCCATTTATTCACATAGTCTGTGTAGACCAAAATATATACTTTCTTATTTGATGGTGGGTTGAAGGGGCCCAAAAATTCTAATGCCCATATTTCAAAATTTTCAAGTACAATTTGCATCTGTAGGGGCATTTTTTCGGCCTGGATTAGGCGACCCATCATCTGAAAATTATCATAGTTGTGGATATAGTTTTTAGCATCTTTAAATATTATGGGCCAATAATAGCCCATCTGTAAAATTTTATGGCCAATTCTTCGATCAAAGAAATTCCCACCGTAGGGATCGTTAAGGAAAGATTTTAGAATATCATAAATTTTTTCTTCCCTGATGCATGTATGGATTTTAAGATCAGATTTTGTATGAAAAATATACTCGTCGATCCAAGAGAACTGTGCACTACGTTGAACAATGAGGTTATTTTCTTGGGATGATAAATGTGCTAATAATTTCCCTGCTTCCATGTAATTGGTGACATTAGCATACCAAGGTGTTTCGACTGTCATCGCAAACAAATGTTCATCTGGAAATTGATCCTCCATAGGTGAAGAGTCTGCTTCCAGAAAAATTCTGGACAGAAAATCTACAATGAGATTTTTCTTCGCTAGTCAATCTTTTATTGTGATATCAAATTCCTGAAATAAAAACAACCAATGAGTTATTCAACCATTAGTAACAGGTTTATTAGCTAAATTTACCTAATGAAGGAATGATCAGTATATAGAAATACTGGGTATCCTATTATGTAGTGATGAAATTTATTGATAGAATAAATAACAGTCGAAATTTCTAAGGCATTGATATATCTTTTCTTCTATTTTTGGAGCTAGTTTCACAACATTTGGTATCAGAGCTTTGGATTCTAGGGTTTCGCTGCACCAAATAGGTCATTATGGAATTTTCGCTATAAAACATTTTCAATGAAGGTTCGGAAGCTGAAATTTTTAGAGCGTGAAGCCGAAATCCTGAGGAAGATTGTCGCAAAATTTTAGAGCTTGGTTCGCAATATTTTAGGAGATATGATCTGTGGAAGTTAGGTCTTTTTCAGGCTCCCGAATTTCATCTCAAAGAGGTGATTGTGGGAAAATATTCATAACTCTCTCGGTGAGCAACGGATTGGAATTATGTAAATAGCATCTGGAAGTACACAGATGGTAGTTTCTTTGCTATCAATTTTAGAGCCAAAGGAACAAACAATGACATGTGGCAAGTCGTACAAGTTTTCTCTACTGAACCAGTCCATAATTAGGTCATTGTGGGAGATTGGAGATAACTTTGTCTTGAAGAATCCAAATTAGGTCAAAGTTGTGGCATTCGAAAGAGTATTTAGAGGGATAACTTAGGGCAAAAGCTTAGATATTGAAGATTTGTAATCACAGAAAGAATTCAATTTCAATATCGAGCTCCTCAAAAGCAAGAAAAAGGTGTGTATCTTTTTCCAAATTGCATAAGTTTTGTTTGAAGAATCAATTTGAATTGATTCCAAGGGCATATTGTAGAATAGATATTAGTATTGGGTTCTAAAATGCCACCTAAAAAAAATTCAACACCCATTAAGCCTTTAGAAGGCTCTACTATGGCTCATGAAGATGAAGAAATGCAACATGACATAACAAAATTACAAGAGAAAATGCACCAAATTTCGCTCTCGCAAAGAGCAACAAAAATTGAAATGGATGTTTTGAAGAAAAGCATGGAAGATATGATGGATGGTTTGAAGAAAGGTATGGAAGCTACGATGGAAGGTTTGAAGGATGGTATGGAAGAAAAAATGGAAGGTTTGAAAGAATACATGGAAGGTTTGAAGGAAGGTTTGTCAAAGTTGATACAAGAAATGATTCTTAATCGCGAAAAGATAGTAGAAGAAACTCATGATGAGGAAAAAACAAATGTTAATCATGATTTCATAAACTCTAATGTTGGATTGAATGACCACCATATTCCAAATATGGATATGAGGAAATTTGATGGCAAGGATCCCGTAACATCGATACCATATATGGAGAAATATTTTGATCTCAATAATGTACAAAACACACAAAAGGTACGCTTTGCAACTTTACATTTAGAAAAAAATACATTTGTATGGTATCGATGGATTTGATCCCATAAAAATTTTTTCACTTAGTCAATTTTTACGGAGGAAATGATAGCACATTATGAAGATAAAAAGAGAAACACATTCTTTAGCCAATTGATAAATCTCAAACAAAAGGGTTTAGTGGCAGAGCACATTGAGGACTTCCAAAAATTGAATATAAGGGCAACTTATATTCTAGAGGAACATGAGATTGATGTCTTCATAGAGACTTTAAAGGATAACATCTAGCATGAAGTTCGTGTTTGGGAACCTGATTCATTGGAGAAGGCATTCAGGTTGGCAAGAAAAATTGAATGTAAAATTATGGGGACAAGGAAGCCTACCACTCACATCTATAAAGATGGAAGTGTTGCTACTCCTAGACTTCCACAACCTACAAGGTTGACACAACAACAATTGGAAGAAAAAAGAGCAAAAGGGCTCTGCTATAGTTGTGATGGAAAATACACTAAAAGGTCAGAAGCGCACTAAGAAGAAATTATTTTACATAGATTGTGAAGAGGAGGAAGAAAATGAATAAGAAACTTCAAAAGTAGAGGATATACACCAAGAAGAAACCCTAGAAGAAGAAGAAATGAGTCTGACCATATCATGTAATGCATTGGCAGGAATTACCACTCCTCAAACTCTCAAGATAGAACGAAATATCAATAAGAAAAAGGTAATAGTGTTGATTGATTCGGGTAGTACCCATACTTTTATTCGTTGTAAGGGAGCCAAGGAATTGAATTGTTTCCTATACCTAGCACCAGAATGTCAAGTGATGGTTGAAAATGGAGGAACTATAAATTGCTCTAGAAAATGACATAATATCAAGCTGGCCATGGGGGAATATGTATTTAATAGTACAATGCTTTCCATCCCAATGGAAGGTGTTGATGTTGTATGAGGAGTACAATGGTTGTATTTAATAGTACAATGCTTTCCATCCCAATGGAAGGTGTTGATGTTGTAAGAGGAGTACAATGGTTACAATCTTTGGGGACGATAGCTTTTAATTTTCAAGAACTTTTCATGAATTTTTTTTGGAAGGAAATCGAATTATAGGGTATCACAAGGAAGCCAGGAAAGATAATAATCTCTAATGTCATGACAAAGCTTTTGAAGAAATAAAAATGGGGCGTAATTGCACAATTATTCTCACTAGAAGTTCCAACATCAAAATCATATATTTCTCCAGATCTCCAAAAAGTCTTGGACAATCATTCCAAGGTGTCCCACCTATTAGTGATCATGATCATGCTATTTATTTGATTCCAGGAAGTGTTCCTCCAAACATCAGGCCTTATAGATATCCTTACTTCCAAAAGAGCGAAATTGAACGTATGATTGCAGAAATGTTAGAGGCAGGTATAATTCAACCTAGTCAAAGTTCTTTCTCTGCTCCTGTAGTATTGGTACACAAGAAGGATGGATCATGGCACATGTGTTCGGATTATAGGGAGCTCAATAAGCTCACCATTAAAGATAAATTTCCCATTCCTGTGATTGATGAATTATTGGATGAATTACATGGAGCAATTTATTTTACCAAATTGGATCTTCGTTCAGGGTATCATCAAATTAGAATGAAGACTGAAGATATTTTGAAAACAACATTTCGAACTCATGAGGTTCATTATGAATTTTTGGTCATGCCTTTTGGCCTTACCAATGCACCTTCTACATTTCAAGGGTTGATGAATTCCATTTTCAAACCCTTCCTTGGAAAATTTGTGCTAGTATTTTTTGATGATATACTAATCTACGGTAGGTCTTGGAAGGATCATGTTGAACATGTTGACAGGGTGCTCAAACTATTGCAGGAGAAACAATTATATGCAAAAACATCCAAATGTTTCTTTGGAGTACAAGAGGTGGAATATCTGGGTCATATTGTATCTCACGAGGGTGTTAAGGTAGACCTTAACAAAATTAAAGTCATTAAGGAATGGAAAGTCCCCACAACCATAAAGCAGTTGCGAGGATTTCTCATGTTAACAGGGTATTATCGCAAGTTTGTTAAGAATTATGGGAGAATATCAGCACCTCTAACAACATTATTGAAGAAATATGCATTTTCATGGACTCATGAAGCAACTAAGGCCTTTGAACATCTTAAAGAGGCAATGTGCCTAGCACCGGTCTTAGCTATGCCAAACTTCACAAAAACCTTTATTGTGGAATGTGATGCCTCAGGAAATGGAATTGGTGTTGTTTTAATGCAAGAAGGAAGACCCGTTGCTTTTGAAAGTCGTCCAACAAAAGGAAAGTATTTACAGAAAACTATTTATGAGAGGGAAATGTTAACAATACTACATGCGCTAAAGAAATGGCGACCTTACCTAATGGGAAGACACTTCAAGGTAAAAACTGGTCATGATAGTCTTAAACACTTTTTGCAACAAATACTATCTTCAGAAGAGCAACAAAAATGATTCACAAAGATGTTGGGTTATGACTTTTAAATAATCTACAAAAAAGGGAAGCCAAATGTTTTTGCATATGCACTCTCAAGAAAGAATGAAGAGGTGGAAGCATTTCTTTGTGCCATTTCTATTATCCAACCTGATTGGATAACCAAAGCAAGGGATGAATGAAAGAAGGACGAAGAAGTGTGGACACTCATTCAAAAGTTGCAGCAAGATCCTAGTACATCTGATACATTTAGTTGGAAAAATGATTCCTTATGGTACAAAGATCGCTTATATGTTTGTAAGGATTCCCAACTAGAACAAAAGATTCTTTTGGAATTTCACACTTCTCCTTTAGGAGGACACTCAGGATTTTTAAAAACTTACCACAGGGTGAAGAAAGAATTTTTTTGGGATGGCCTTAAATATGATATTCAAAATTTTATGGCAGAATTTTTGGTTTTCCAGCAAAATAAAGTTGAGACAATTAAGACCCGGGTCTTCTACAACCTTTATCAATTCCAAGTCAACATTGGGAGGAGATTTCAATGGATTTTATAACAGGTTTACCTAAGTCCGAAGGAAAGAGTGTCATCATGGTGGTAGTTGATAGACTTACCAAGTATGCACACTTTTATGCATTATCTCATCCATGTAAATCAAGTACAGTTGCTATCACATTTATGGACACAATTCAAAAGCTACATGGAAACCCAAAGATTATTGTGAGCAACAGAGATCCCATTTTTACTGAAATTTTTTGGACGAATTTATTTTCTTGTTTGGGTACTCAATTAGCTCATAGTTCATCTTATCATCCTCAATACAATGGTCAAACTGAGATAATGAATAAATGTTTGGAAGGATATCTTCGTTGTTTTGTATCAGATAAACAAACACAATGGGTCAAGTGGTTACCTCTCGCTGAATGGTGGTATAACACTTTTGTCCATACTGTAGTAAAAATGACCCCATTTATGGCACTTTATGGATATCATACATCATCCATCACATCATCTTTAAGAGAAAATTATAAGGTTCAAGCAGTGGAAGATCACATCGAGCATCAACAGGAAGTTCTCCAACTCTTAAAGGATAACCTAAATTTGGCACAAAATCGAATGAAACAACAGGCAGATCAACATCGCAGCGACATAAGTTTTGATGTAGGAGACTGGGTATTTTTACGGCTACAACCATACAAACAAATGTCCCTCAAGCAAGCTAAGAAGGATAATAAATTATCGCCAAAGTACTATGGTCCTTACAAGGTGTTGCAAAATATTGGTACTATGGAATACAAATTGGAGCTTCCTGCTTCTTCGCGAGTGCATCCAGTTTTCCATGTTTCATGCTTAAAGAAGGTTATAGGTGACAATATTCTAGTTCAAACAATATTGCCAGAACTTGATGAGGAAGGAAAAATCATATTGGAACTTGAAGCGATCATGAAAACAAGAAATCAACAGCTATGAAATCGATCAATTTCAGAGTATCTCATCAAGTGGAAGAACTTTCCCACTGAAGATTCTACATGGGAGGATGAGAATTTTATACAAAAGCACCCAGAGCTACTCAAGCGTTGAGGACAAAACTTTTTTGAAGGACAGGGGCATGTTAGGTCCCTATATTACTAGTTTAGTCCCTTATTTTTATTAGTGTAGCCCCCTTATTGTTATTGTTGTACCCTTGTAACCCCAATATTGTTATTATTGTGCCCTTACATTATTATTGCTAGTTCGGCTAGGATTATATTATGGCCCCATGGACTCCTATATATAGAATGAGGTTTTGGTCATTTGCATCATCCAAGAATTGTTCATTTATGTAATGTATTGGAGGTTTCCCCCTCGAAGTGGCTAATTTCAGAGGCGTTGATCTTTCTTTTCTTCTATTTTTGGAGCTGCTTTCATAACATACAAACATTGTAGGAAATTCACATATTTCATGCAATCTGAGTTACATAAAAAGTATGATTTGAGGTCTAGAAAGAGATCTAGAGTGCAGGATAATGAAGGTGAACAACGAGGTTCCAATCCTCCTCCAATAGCGAATCCACTACAAAAAGACCCTACGAAAGAGGTCAGTAATAAGAAAGAACCTGTAAATTCACTTAATAGAACAAATGTGCAGAAGGGTGAATCTTACCAGAACAAATTGGTTGACCCTAATATCTTGGAGAGAGTTGTTACTGTACCCGAACAAGCAGCAAATTTTAGAAAGAGTGAAGAAGAACCTGAAAAGAACGTTAAGAAAACTCATGCTTTCAATTTGACAAAAGAGTTGGAGAAGTTCAAAATTCAGGTGCCTCTTCTATAATTAGTCAAAATACCATCTTACAAGAAATAAATTCCAGAATTCATTAATATTACACAGGTGGAAGACATAAGTGACACTGTGAACTTACAAGAATAAAAGCCAGTGGTCACCTTTGATCCTCATGTAGAAGAAATAGATCCCTCTATTCTACCCTTCTATATTTTTTTGTTGCTTCATGATTATACTCTACATAATTTCATGTTGGACTCAGGAGCATCCCATAATATCATGCCATTGTCTGTTATGAAGGAACTTAACTTGCATATTACCAAACCTTATAGGAATATGTATTCATTTGATTCCAAAAGGGTGAAATGTGTTGGGCTACTTAAAGACGTAGCAATTTTTTTGGCACAAATCCCAACAAAGAGTATAGTCATGGATGTAGTGGTTGCTGACATCCCAGCCAGGTTTGGAATGCTCCTGTCAAGATCTTGGGAAGAAAATTTGGGAGGTGTACTAAAATTAGATTTCAATTATGATATCATTCTGGTTTTTAATGGGGAAGAAAGGAGGTTGTATAGGGAAACAAGGTTTGTGAATATTACCTCCAAGAAAGATGCAGGAAATTTCCCCATTTATAGTCAAGAAACAGAAGGCCTTTCTTGTTTCATGCTGCATGAAGATGCATAATTTGCTAAAGACATAGGGAAGAAGCTCTCTTCAGTATTTGTAAATAATGAGTTGCACTCAAGGAAAAATTGGAAGTGCTACTTTGATGGTGCCTACTCCAAGGAGGGCGTAGGTGTTGGATTCTTGCTGATATCACCAGAAGGTAACCTCATGCTTTTCTTTGTTAAACTAGAATTTTATTTAACAAAAAATGTGGCTGAGTATGAGGCCTTAATCTCAAGCCTTCAAGTTTCTAAATAGATGGGAGTTCAAGGTATTTCATTTTTGGTGAATCTGAATTCATAATAAGGCATATTAAAAATCATTGTCAAACCAAGCATCCGAGATTGAGATCATATAGGAATGAAGTGTGGGATCTGGTAGAAAAATATTTTGAAGCATTCAATATTCAGTATATTCCGAAGGAGGAGAAAATATTGGTCGATTCTTTAGTAGTTGCAGCCAACACCTTCAAACCTCCAATAAATCCAAGGTTAAGGTATGAGATTGAAATTAGGCATAGACCTTCTATCCTTGATAATGTGAAACATTGGCAAGTGTTTAACGATGATGAACAGATAAGTCAGTTCCTGGCCATGATTGGAAACTTTGAAGATGCTAAGATAGACTAAGAGGAAGAGAAAACAGAGCAGAAAGCATAAATAAGAAATTTTAAGAAGTCAATAGGTGAATAGAAGATTATGCAATTGAAAGATAATGTGCTCCCCAAAGGGTTGGTTCCCCTTGAAATATTATTCGACGCTAATGATGTTGTTGTTGATTCAAAGAAAAAACATCAAGAAGAAGAGATGGAAGATTGTAATTTGGGAACTCAGCAGGAACCCAAAATAGTGAAATTGTTCAAAGGTGTTCCCAAAAAATACAAAGAAAGATAAATTGATATTCTTAAGAAATATATGGATGTGTTTGCCTGGTCGTATGAAGACCTGAAAAAATATGACAAAAGCATTATTCAACATAAGATTCCATTAAAGGAAGGACTCAAACCACATAGAAAGAAGCTCTGACAGATCAATCCATTGTTGTTAGCTCCAATCAAAAAATAAGTGAAAAAAATGTTGTAGGCGAATATTATAGTCCCTCTCAGATATTCAGACTAGGTTTCTAATCTGGTCCCTGTAAGAAAGAAGAATGGAGAGATAAGACTACGTGTAGAATTCATGAACTTGAATTGAGCATCTCTAAAAGATAATTATCCTTTGTCGAAAATGGATTATGTCTTACAGAAGGTGACAGGAGCTCACAGGTTGTCTATGGTTGATGGATTTTTTGGGTATAATCAGGTAGTAGTAGAAAAAGAAGATAAGAAGAAGACTACTTTCACTATGCCCTAGGGCACCTTCATGTACGCAAGGATGCCATTTTGCCTTATGAATGCAGGTGCAACATTTCAGAGGGCCATGGACATAGCCTTTGTTGGTGACAGGTTTGTAGTTATATATCTGGATGATGTAACTGTTTTCTCAAGGTCAGATGATGAACACTTGGAGTATTTGAAAAAAAAAATTCAAAAGTGCAAAAAGTTTGGTTTGTCATTAAATCCCAAGAAATCTTTATTTGCCTTAGAAGAAGGTAAATTATTGGGTAATATAGTTTCTAAACAAGGAGTAAATATTGACCCAACAAGGGTGGAAGTCATTCAGACTATTCCTTTACCCAGAAACAAGAAGGATATCCAGAGATTCCTGGGGAAAATAAACTTTCTGAGGAGTTTTGTGCCCAATTATGCTGAGATTGTGAGAAGTATAATAGATATGTTGAAGAAAAATGCAAAAGTGAAATGGGATAAGGAAGTAAGAGATGCATTTTAGAATAAAGGAAGCACTACAGGAAGCCCCAGTTTTGATTAGCCCAGACTATCAAAAATCCTTTCAGGTATTCTCATTTGCATCCCCCACTACTATTGCTATTGTGTTGTTGCAGAAAAATGAAGACAATAAGGAGCAACCAGTTGCATTTTTCAGCAAAGTTCTCAGAGATGTTGAACTGAAATACAATATTTTGAAGAAACAAGTATATGCTTTGGTCAAAGCACTAAAAGCCTTCAGGACTTATGTGTTGCAGTCCCAAATAACTGCTTATGTTATTAATTCTGCTGTGAAAGACGTGCTGCTCCAAAGTGATGTTGAAGGAAAAAGGGGGAAGTGGATAGCAAAAATCCAAGAGTATGATTTGGACATCAAACCCACCAAGCTGGTCAAGGGATAGGGGTTAGTGAAGTTGTTGATAGAGACAAATTTTCAAGCCTTGGGAATTAATCTGTTGGCACCAGTGGATGGAGTTGTAAATGAATAGGGTTAAAGAAAGTTCAAAACAAGTATTCAATACAAATTTTTGTGCTCTGATTGGCATAAAGATATTGTGCATTACTGTGTTTCTTTTCCTGTCCAACTTCACTGAATAGAACAAAATACATAGTTCTAAAGCTCAAGTCTCAGCCATATTTTATCGTAGAAGAAAAGCTATACTTTAAAGATCCTGCTGGTATTTTGCTGTTATGTTTGACCGAAGGAGAATCTATTGAAGTCACCAAACAATATCATGAAAGTCTATGTGGAGGACATTATAGCTAGAAGGCCACTGCTCATAAAATTATTAAGTCAAGCTTCTATTGCCCAACCCTGTTTGCAGATGTTTATAGACTGGTCAAAAGTTGTCAAAAGTGTCAGTTGTTTGCTAAAAATAAAAAACTTGCTCCATTATCTCTCATCCCAGTATTTATTGAAGAACCTTTTAGGTAATGGGGATTGGATTTTATTGGAGAGATCAATTCGCCATCAAGAGGACAGTTCAAGTGGATTCCGACTGCCACTGATTATTTTACAAAATGGGTTGAAGCAATACCCACTAAGAAGGTGAATGACCAAGTGGTGACGAAGTTTCTGGAGGAAAACATTTTCAACAGATTCATATGTCCAATCAAAATTGTGACTGATAATGCTTAGGTATTCAACTCTGCTCGTTTCATTAATTTATGTCAAACATTTAATGTAATTTTATCACATTCCACAGCGTATCATCCCCAAGGGAATGGATTGGCAGAGCCTTCAAATAATACATTGGTCATAATATTGAAGAAAACAATCACCGAGAATCAGAAGGATTGGGATATGAAGTTGAAGTTTTCCCTCTGGGAAGTTCGAGTCACTACCAAGGGATCTACTGGGAAGTTTCCCTATGAACTGGTTTATGGAATTCAAGCACTATTTCCTACTCACCTGGCCAAACTAGTGATTTATTTCCTTCAAGAAGCTCAGGAAGAACTGAATGCCCTGGTAAGAAGATTGAACCAAATAATTGAATCAAGTGAAAACAGAAACAGAGCCAGGGATAACTTGATTACTTATAAGGAAAACATGAAGTCTATATTTGACAGAAAAGCAAAAGAAGTTCTCTTTCAAGTAGGATATTTGGTACTAATATGGACACGAGACGAGAAGAAAAGGGGAAGCATGGTAAATTTGACCCTCTCTGGTATGTTCCATACAAGATCTCTAAGGCAAGGTCAAATAAAACATTTATTTTGGAATATCTAGATGGAGAGATAATACAACTGCCTATGAACGGGTAGTATCTGAAGCATTATTTCCAGCATTAAAAGTTAGCATTCCACCATTGTAAATATCGGGTTGCTCATTGTTCATATGAGACCAAGCAATATTTGACTCCATGCCCAATGGATAAGGCACTAATCTGCAGTTCTTAGCACTTCTATGGAAAAAATCATTATCCCTAGGTGGAGCCAAATGTTGTGGCTCATTTGCATTTACCTTTGAAATATTTTTCAAAACACCAAAAAAACATATATGATAGAAAATGTAAAATTTTGTGTCATAGAATAATTTTGATTTATATATTGGTACATTAACATTGCATGATGAGATGTGAAGGTGGGTCGAGCCAGACTCATTCACGTGCAGAGCAGTTGAAGATCCGACCAATGGGCATGTTCAGAAAATTGCACACAGAAAAGGGTCGATTCGAGCTCATTTGCAAGCTCAGGAGGGACCAACGCAGAAGAACAACGGATAAGCTCAGGAGGGTTGCACCGTGGAGCAAACAAACTAATTTCCCAAAGGTGGAGAAAGGGCGCATTTCCCTTAAACACTTAATATTTTTGGAGGAGGTGCAAAGGGAAAAACAGATGGTCAGGATCAAAGCGCAGAACTGGAGCGAAGAGATAAACGACGGAGATTAAATCGCAAAGGGAAAAATGGATGGTCAAGATCAAAGCGTAGAACTGGAGATTAAATCACAAACCACAAATCGCAAGTTTCAAAGGATAGGTGCGGGAGGTAAGTGATAAAATCATCGAAGTGTGTCATGTGATGCTAGGTGGGACCTAATCGCATAGCGTACATCGTAAGTTTTAAAATATAAACACTAAGGAAAAATTAAAGACGGAAAAATACGAAGTGCGATGTGCGATGCCAGGTGGGACCCGGTCGCATAGCACACATTGCAAGGTTCAAAAGATAAACGTTAAGGAAAATTTAAAGATAAAGAAATGTGAAGTGCGATGTTGGCATGGAGGCAATGTGGTTCCAAGATGAAATCTAAAGGATTTCAAGTCCAGGCTTATTTAGTTATGCACCATTTTATGAAGAAATAGGTAGAATGCGGAAGAAAAAATCGGGTAAGTGACCCGACGCAGATCAAAGGAGAAGAGGCAAAGTTGGATAGAAGGTGATATGATTGACAACATTTGAAACACATGGGCATAGGCAGAGTTTGGCAGAAGAGCGTATAGCAGCCCCTTTTGGGAGCATGACAAATGGGTCAAGTCAGGCACTGAGGTGTCGTTATAGAGCTGTGCAGCCACTGCATCATAACCAGAAAGGACACCTCATCACTTCGGGAGGATGCATCAACAACATTAGATTTAGCAAAATGCACAATATTTCCAGTTTTAATTTTTTTTCTCAAGTATGATTGCATAAGTAATCTTAATAGTTTAGGTAGTCGAATAGTTTCATGAAGTTCTGGAGTTACGAACCACTGTGATGTATTTATGTAGATAGAAATAAAGAAATCAGGTTCCGAGTTTTGGACCTTTGGAGGATTGTTAATTTGGTACTGAATTCTCTGAGAAATAAATGAAAGAAGATCAATTTTCCTGCATTTTTTGATGTTGATATGTCTTTCCAGTTTCACTTTGTGTTTATTCCTCTTTTAATGAAGTGAAGTAATGTAGAAGTCAGTCTCTTAATTACATCTGTGATTAAGATTTAAACAACCTTAATTTGCGCTCCTTCACCTCATCTCTGCTTTCTTCACAAAATCCTGATGAAACTTTAAAGTAATAGATCTTGTGTTTGCAGCATATTATTTCATGTTTCTTCTCTCTCCACGAATTTCCTCTGAAACTTAAAAGTGATAGATTATGTTTCTCAGCATATCACTTCAAGTTTCCTTTACAGTTCTTCTTTTCATTTCATTCAGATATCAGCAATTTATGGCACTGTGAAGGCTTTCATTATATCATATTATTGAGTGTATTAAATAATTAGATTCCAAAGGTGTTAAGTAGAGGCCATTTGATATTATAATTGTGACATACATTTACAAAATTTCTTAAGCACTGATTCCTTACCATAGCCAAGGGATTGTTTCATGAGATACAACAAGATATACAATTATTTTTTTAGTGCCCCTCTTTTCTGCATTTCCAGCATACCTTTACAAAATTTCCTGGAGATTTAGATCTCCCACTTGAGGACTTGGTTTTTTTTTTGTTTTAAGAACTTCCTCTTATATACAGGGAATCTCCATTCTGGATCTCCATATTTTTTCATCTCATCTCCTCTGACAACAAGGATGAGACTATTTCATCTAAATTGAACAAGGTAGTTGTATTTCTACCAATAGAAACAACCAAACTATTCCATGAATCTGGTAGATAACACAATAGGCTGATGCAATTATCTTTGTCTGATATTTTAATATCAATAGATAACAACTGACTTACCACAGTATTGAAGGTATTAGAATGCTATGTCATCGAGTCTCCATCCTTCATCCTCAGGTTATACATCTTTTTCCACATGAATAATTTGTTCACAAAATACTTAGATTCATACAAATTCCCTAACTTGTCCCACAAAGCTTTTGTTGCAGCTTCCCCTGATACATTTAACAATACCGAATCTGAGAGACACAATCATATTGTGCTCCTTGCCTTTCGATCTAACTTCACCCAGTATTTTTCCCATATTATTTTTGTGTCGTAATTTTATATACAACAATCCACTAATATCTATCCACCAACAAAGCCTCCATTATCTTGAGCTTCCATAGCTCACAACGTTTTCCATTGAATTTCTCGATCTCTACCTTTCGATTGTTCGCCATCTTATTTCACTGCAAGAATCAATCCCGCAGATCTCCCACTATAACAAGGTCTACCACGGACCAGAGCAAAACCCCTTAGCAAAAAAGGCTTTCTCTTGAAAACGAAACAACTTTGATACCAAATGTAGGTTTTAGCCTTGTACATAAATTAACTACAAAAAAATTCTTAAAATAGAAAAGTATACAATGGCGAGAACACAAAAAAATATACATAGAGATTTTCCCTTGGATCCCAAAACAAGCACTATCAGATTTATTTTTCATTATTTTCCTTTCAATGTTACAATACATATATATACATATTGAAGCAATCATATGTGCAATTTTCATCTATTGCAACAGCATGAAATTATTCTTCTAACTGTAAATTTAATTATGTAGTTTATTTGCTATGAAAAACAACGAATAAAATCACAACTGCAATTTTCACCATAAAAATACTATGAAAAAATAAAATACTGAAAACTAAGAAATTCTAGCACACACACAATAATTTTGACACAATTATTTTTGGACAATTATCCCTGAAAAAACCCAATGTGGGAAAAATAGTGCAACAGATGAGGGTTTTATTATTATTCTTCAGCAACAATTCTGAGTACAATAATTTATATTCTCAACCTGCAATATAATCTGAGGAAAATGCTAGAAAAAATATTGTGAGATTTTTCTCTCACCCCACAGCTAATTTCTGCCTCTGAAATTTCTTCACTAGCCTCTGCGTTGAGCCTCCCACATAACCCTCTGCGCAGTGCTTACACAGAGCCTGTGGGAATTTCGGCCTTCATTATTTTCCTCTTCTGGAACTGGAAAACTTCCTCCTGGAATGCTGTTACCCTCCTCTTCCACCTGCTACTCACCCTATGACTTTATCTTCTCTGTTGAATTTTTGCCACCGATAAAATCAAACTTCTTTTGCACTGATTATCTGCACTAGTGTATCTTCTCCGTCACCACATAGATCTCCTCTTATAATCCACTTTTGGAGCACCAATGACCAAGATTAAAACTTAATCAATGGATAGGATCATCTATGGATCAATCTGTGTGAGTTTCTAGATGATTTTCACCTTATCTCAATTAATATTGATTAATTAACCATATTCACTAAGTTTAGACTTAGGAAATATTTAAAAAATTATTACTAATCTAATTGAGACACTTCTAGGTGAAAATTCTAGAAACGATTCCTAGGTTTTAGAGATCTCATGTATTCTAGCCTCTCTAGAAAGCTTCGTGGCTAAAACACATTTGAAGCTACAAAAGCTAACAATCCCTCTTAGCGAGGAATGTGTTCTCGTTTTGCACACTCTGTAGCAACACTTTGTATTAGCATCATCTCTTTTCACATTGTTGATGTCTATATGTTCTGCCAACCAACTACTGCACACCTCTTATATATGTTGCAATTGTGTTGTTGCTGACCTTTTTTGTCCTCCAGTCAACACTACATATGAAATGAAAGTCACTCTCATATGTTATTGTCGCAACTGAGAATCATCCAATGTAATCTGCCTATGCTACTAAAACTAGTTCTCCACCATACCCATCTGTTCTCTGAAATATATGAACTTATCTCTTCCTAAATATTTCATGAGTATATCTGTAACGTGCATTTCTGTGGGAACATTTTTTAGCTATAATTATCCAGGTTGTACACAATCTCTAATCAAATGGCATCAAATATCTATGTGTTTCGACCTGTCATGAAACACTGGATTCTCATAGAGCTTTATGTAACTCTGATTATCATAGTTTACATTGGTCTCCTCCATCATCTGCCTGAACAAGCTCACTATCATCTTCTAAATCCATATATCTTCACACTTGGATGTGCTTTATTCCATATACTCTTCTTCTACAGAGATCAGTGATGCTGAATTTTTCTTCTTGATACACTAAGAAACTGTCCCTAATCCAACATTGAAGTAATACCCAGAGGTACATTTCCTAACCACTAAACTTCCTGCCTAATCTGTATCTATGAATCCACATAATATTACATCATCTCCTCGGGTATATCTCAACCCATACTCGAATATGCCATGCAAATACCTCAGAATGTTCCTCATTGTTTCCCAATGTACCCTCTTCTATTCTACCATGAACTAACTAAGGGTATTTACTGTGAAGTAGATATATAGCCTAGTATTTACTAGATACTTGAGAGATCCAATAATTTGTATGTACAAGGTGGGGTTGACATCCTTTTCATATGATGCATCTATCTTCTTCTAGATGGTGATCACAGACGTAGACATGGGTCTATAATCTTGCATTTTAAACTTCTTCAGAATATCTGTAGCATATCTTCCTTTCCCAAGGAAGATCTCCCCATCCTTCCTCCACACTTGCAATCCTAGGAAATAGTGCATCAACCCAAAATCCTTCATGTAAAACTCTGGTACCAGGTTCCTCTTGCAGTCCTCTATGAGCCTTGATGATCCTGTCAAAAAGAGATCATCCACAGACAAAACTAGGATGAGTGGCTCACCCTATACCATAAAATAGTATATATTGGTAGTTGCGTCACTCTTAATGAATCCCATCTACTGCAAGTAGTTTTCAATCCGACCATACCATGCCCTTAGAGCTTGCTTGAGTCCATATAGATCTTTCTTCAATTTTCACACATGAGTGTGCCTCTTATGATTCTTTAAGCCCTCTAGTTGTTCTATAAACACTTCTTCCTCTATCACCCTGTTCAAGAATGTTGTCTTAACATCCATCTGGTGAATTTTCCATCCCATCCGAGTTGTTAGGGATATAACTAATTAGCTAGATGTGTATCTGGAAACTGGGGCAAATGTATCCTCATAATATATCCCTTCTTTTTGAGCATACCACTTTTCCACGAACCTAGCCTTATACTTTTCCACATTACCATCTGCAACATACTTGACCTTTGGGATCCACCTAGAACCTACAAGTGACTTATCTTTAGGCCTTGGCACCACCTCCAAAATTTCATTCATCATGATATAGTTGTACTTTTCTACCATGGCATCTACCCACACCTGATGTTGTGCGGCCTCATGAAAACTAGAAGGTTCTGCAACATGAGCCACCAATGCTTGGTACCTGTCAAGTTACTTGTGTTGTCTTTTGTTCGTCCTAGGAGTTCTAGTAAACTCCTCAGCATATATCTATGTATGATGGACTTCTCTGCTGGCTTGACCACTTGTGGTGGAAGGTTCAACCAACTCCTCCTCATCTTGTCCCTACTTCTCCATCTAATGATATTCACTTCCTGGATTTCCTATCCCTCAAGAAATAATGTTATTATTCACCGTAATCGATTCCTATGACTATCCTCTTGCTGTTTCCACTGGTTTTCCTTACTTCTGGACCAAAGGATATTTTTTTGAATAATTCTGATCACCTACATGAATCTCACAAGAACTCCTAAAAGCTCAATCCTCCATGAAATCCACGTCTTGTCTTACTACAATATTCCTATTGCTAGGAATGTAGATCCCCTATGTGTTTTAGGTCTCATTATACCCAACGAGAAACTCCTTCTCTGGAGTTTGATCCAATTTGGTACTCTTTTCATCTAGCACGTGGAAATAAGCAACGCTGCCAAAGATATTTAAGTGAATAACTTCTGGCTTTATCCCTATGAATACTCCTTATGTCATTTTCTTCCCCAATTCTCTATGAGGAGTTCTGTTATGAATATATAATATCATGTTACATGCCTCTGCCCATAAAAATATAGGTAAATCCTGGTCATACAACATATATTTTTCAACCCCAACAATGATTATGTTTTTCTGATCCACTACCCCATTCTGTTGTGGATTATGTGGTGTTTTCCACTCTCTTCTGATGCCTTCCCTCACGCAGAAATGTGTGAAGTATTTATCAATATATTCCTCACCATTATCTTAGTGAACACCTTTATCTTCTTCCCTATCACATTCTCCACGAGAGCCTTAAACTCTTTGAAATGATCGAAGACCTCATCTTTGGTCTTTAAGAAGTAGATTCAAATTTTCCTGGAATGGTCATCAATAAAGGTGAAGAATTAATCGACTCCACTGAGATCTCTAGTGGACATATGGAAACAAATATCTGAATGTATAAGTACTAACACACCATCTTCTCTACTGTCACTTCTTGGAAATTTTTCCTTAGCATACTTCCCAGGTATGCATCCCCTACACACATCATTGTGTTCAATGCTAAGTTATGGAACCACTGTTATTTTTTCTATGGTCATTTTGAGTGCTCCATGGTGTATATGTCCCATTGTTAAGCAGGTAAATCCTCTCTGCGAACATAGACGATCCCTCTAGCCCTAGAGTGGGTCTAGAGACAGAGATACATGCTAAAGTGTTGGTTCCTAATTATCTAATGAAAGAGGACATGGTAGATCGACCTACCTAGAGCCCAACGTTGTCGTCGTTGCTATAGTGGTGGTCGCCTCTCGCTCCTGCCTTGGAAAGTCACAATATTTCCACAATCATGCTCAGATACCTGCACATAGAATCATAAAACAAGAAAAACATATGACATAATAACATTTCATTCATAATTATTAGCCAGTCAAAGAGGGCTAAACATATTGCATTAAAAAAATGTCATAACACAAAAGTGGAACCAAACAATAGTCAGATATATATATTAATGAAAGGAAGAGATACAACCAAAGCTTTGACGTCGTGGTCTCCTCCAGCGGGGTTCAGTCAAAGCGCGTCTCAGATGTTCGTCAGGGAATTCGAATGGGGTAAAGGCATGGAATCAAGCTCTCTCAATGTAATTCCTTCTTATTCTATCTCTTTAGAAATTCTGCTATAGTATGTTCAATTATCCAAGTTCAGCTAGCTTATTCAAAAGGAGATAGCTTCTTTTTATAGAGGAAAAGGAGGAGGATAGGATACCTACAAAGGTGGGAGGGAGGCCTATCCTTTAGGAGGTTCCCACAAGAGGTGGAAACCATAAACCAAAGGAGGAAGTCTGTGGTTTATCAGTTCAACCACTCCCATTAACTCATCCTCGAAGTTTTTGGAATGGAAACTACACCTCTATTTTTAAAAAAAATTACATAAACATCTCGGCGCAGGTGGCTAACTGAGACAGAGCACCAGCTCTCGCGGGGCTCAGTTTTAATCTTCCTCTTTGGCGCGAAGGCATAACTAACTACTTGCACCCAAGAAAAAACAGGGGTTTTTGAGTCTCTGCTCAGGGAACTGTCAACAGAAGGAATATTAATCTCATGCAAAGGGATACAATCATGGTCTTTTCAAGGCATGACATTGCTTATTGATCATGGAAATGACCCTCCAATGGGCGAGATGGGGATTGCAGGGACAGTGACAAAATGTTGTGTAACAGATGCCCCCTAAAGCATGAGGTCTGAGGGAGAGGGAGGGGTGAAATGATTTATGAGAATGCGTTCAAACCAAACATCACTGTTGGAAAACCTACAATTACAAATACAACTGATATCTCCGATACATGAACATGTGGTATGGGCGCAGCCATCCATAATAGAGTGTATAAAAACTGTAATATCTCAAATGGAAGATATTAGCAATACAAGACATAATAATGTAAAACACAACAAATCTGAACATGACATAAGAGGGATCAATATGCAGCCATCATGTTATTAATATATCAGCAACAATATACAAAATATCTTGAGGGTTAGGCCACTCAAGCAATAAGAACAAGCCTCCAATGATCAGATCAATAAACACATGAGTTGTTGCTACTTTATAGAATGCCGGAAAGCAGTGATAGCGTTGTTTATGTCAGTGTAGTTGTTGCTGTAATCATACATAAATGTAGTATGGCTGATAGATATAAAATCAATGCCTAGAAAAGAAGAAAATACAGTGCTCCAAAAGGAATGCACTCAAGCCACGAGATGGCTGAAATACACCAAAGAACCAAGCACTGTAAATGTGTACTACTACTGCTGCTGCTACTGGAAACTACTACTTATGAGGAAAAGAACCATGTGCAGAAGGCTATTATTGTGCTCAAAATGATCCAGTATTTTAACCATGGATTCTACTCAAAAAACCCATAAATGGTTTGGCCAGATCTTAACTTTAGATTTTCGGCCATTTTTGGGTTACCCACTGCAACATCTCACTAAAATAACGCAGTCATGGACTGGAACTGCGCTGTGATGAATGGTAGATGGTTGGAATGATGCCAAATATGTGGAAATATGCCCAGGAGCCCTCCTTGTTGATCCTCCAATGGATAGGCTACCTCTCCACTGAAAAACAAGCTCAGAAATAGCTCTATGTGATCCTCCTTTGCTGCACCCTGCAACACAAACCAGCTCTAAACAGAAACTACACTGTAGCTGAAGGAGGTAGCTTGGACAGAATTATAGAATGAGGAGACGTAGCTCAAAGAACCTCTCCTTCCCTGAGGATGAGGTAGGGATTCCCGATCAGGAACACCCTTGTGCTAAATAGCACAACAACCTTGCTAAACAACAAGAGGAAGCAAGAGTCTAAATAGACCAATATCAAATGATAATCCAAAAACATGAATAACAATGGTTTCTATCCCCTCCATATATAGCATGAGAGCCTCCTCACATTGGGTCCCATCCATACTTGCCACCAAGCTCATGCAAGTTGTCGTCCACTAAAACTGTGTTGTCTCATCATAAAGACCACTCCTCCATGACAACGCTGTTGATTTGGTCAAAATTGACTGAATCAACATGATCCAATCCCTGTTCACACCCAAAGGTGCTTAATCCAGCTGCTTATTCTTCCTCATTTCACATTAGGAGTGTTATTATTCCTTCAAAAGGGGGTTTATGGGTCTCCCCACCCACTTATTCGCCTACCTAGTGATAAAACCAACTATAATATTCCATTTAGATGAAGGCTAAATTTTTGGAATATTACAGTCCTCCCCTCCAAAATGTTTCTTGTCCTCAAGCAACTGTAAAGGTGGAGAAAAATTTCTTCCTTCCTCTTCTTGTGGCCTCCTCATCAATAGTTCCCACCATAGCTCAACATAATCTGCAATAAATCTGCCCTCCAATGGTTCCTCCCAAGTATGCAAAACCAAATGGTGTACATCATGAGAAAGTGGAAGGTGTAAGTGGAAACCTTATTGTTGTTCAATGGCCTCCTCAAGGTAGGATTGATGATAAACATAAGGAATCTCATTCCTAATGAGAGTCTCTCATGCCCATGTTATCATCCAAATGAAATGAGCCATTCTAGGTAGCTCATCAATGAAACCATCAACCCCTTGTTTATGCAATGTGTTGGGGCTGCATGGAGAGATTAGATTTTTCTGCCCAAGTTGTTTCTCTCTCCATTTATAGTAAGTATGGGGTTTTTTTTTAGCTTGGGCTGAAATGACATGGTATCCAAGAATGGCCCAAGTTACCCCACCAAACAAATCAACCATGAAGTGCCTCCTCCAAGAACTCAAGTTCTCCAAATGGCTCCTCCCACATGAAGAAAAGAGAAGTAGTATGGAAATCATGGTTTGCCCATTGTTTCTCTTGAAACATGCAACATGTAAAATAGGGAGAATCATACCCCCAATGAGCACCTCCAACCTTTGTCCCACTCTCCAAACAAAGCTTCCCATAAACATAAGAGTATCTACAACATATGGAAGCAAAAACCAATGAAAACAAGTTGCCATAAGACAACCGAAAAGTGGATCATAGTTCCACACATGGAACTAGTGCAGTGCATCCCTTGCCTGGCTCAAATCAAAGAATAACAAGTGCCCTTACAGCCACTTGATTGCTGCCACAATCATCCTATAAGATAGGATCATGAAGGTGAAATGTGGTGTCAATGGTGCACACCAAGAATCATGTGGCTTCCCCCACAAACCACCAATAGAATAGCCAACCTCAACGCTGAAATTGGCCTCAAGTAAATCATAATATAATATGCAAGAAGGGATAATCCTTCTTGGTACAACATGTTTCTCATATAAATTAAAGAAGTACAAATCATTATGCAAAATTGTACCTTCTCCACCATGTACTTTGGTCCTTGAGCTGAAATGGCTCAACTAGAAATTCTCCCTTACCCCCAATGAGTAGGGAAGTGGCTATGACATCCTCTCCATCACCATACAGGCTATGCATCTCTCCATATGATGATATATATCCTGTTTAATTCCCTCCCAAGTGAACTCCTCCATCAAGGAATGAAATGCATCCAAGTGCATGGAAAGAAAGTCCACATGTGCTGCATGTAACAGCTTCTCCTTGAGCTCAGAAGCTCTAGTTAAGAAGACTCTGCCATAAGAATATATGACCACATCATCCACCATATATCTATCATCTTCCTCTGGGTCATCAAGAATCATGCAGGCACCAATATCCTTGGAGTACTCTACCAAAATTTGAGACCTCCAATATGGATCAATCCTCCCAAGAGACAACACTGATGATCTGAAATGTGAAGCTCCCCACATGATATTTTATACTCCTTTGACATCCCCCATGCCAAATTCATCCTCCAAAGTGCTTCCATGCACATCATGCAGTTGCTCATGCTCAAATAGAAATGGTGACCTTTGGAAGTTGGCCTCCCAAGAGAAACTACCATCCAAAAATAACCTCCTTATCTTGGCCAATGTAAGCATGAGTGGCCTCCATCTACTCCAATGTATGGAGGATTCCTTCCTCAAAGGAAGTACCCTCTGTTTCTCCAGATCCATGGAGTAGCTCCCTTGCACCATGGTGGTGCCATCCTCCATCACTGCAACAACTTATGTCAGCGCAAAATATGTAGTAAGAGTGGGTGATGCTGAAAATGGGAGAATGTCTCCCTCCTCCTTGAGTCTACCCCAGACTCTCTGTGCTGTACTAGAATCCTCCAAGGTCACCTCTCTAGAATCTAAGAGTGGTGAACCTAATGGAAAAATGTCTCCCACCAACTCTAGATCTAGTGGCCTCCCAGGTGGAATGCCCCCATGTAGTGAGACATAAAAATCTGAAGTGGACTGTATATATGAGTGGACTAATTTGTCCCTCTCTTCATTGTGCAATACAGTCTCCTTTTTTGCAGAAACATCCTAAAATAGATAAGGGTGAATCATCCCTTGATGCTGATCCTTCCTTCCTTCCCCTTCCATCTCACAATTCACAAAAACTGATGCATGTTGCTCCTGAATTGTGTTTTGGTTCCCACATGTTGAATCATTTGGGACTCCTTGCAAAGACACAAGGGCTCCTCTAATGGAAGCAATGGCTCCATTTCCACCTCCATGTGGTGATGGATCTTCTCCCAATGGTACAATGTTGTTATCTCTTCTCTGCTTATCCTCTTCATCAATATGTGAGAATGCCTCATCATCAATGAGAGACCCTTGATCTTGGTCTTTCCTTGAAGGAGGAACCTCCATGTCTTCATCTATAGAAGAGGGCTCATCAAGAAGTGAGGATCTTGCCCTTGGAAAGGCATTATGCATGTTTTTATCCCTCTCAATAGAAATATGGAGTGGAGTTGGCAAAATAGATCTCTCCAACTCATGCAAAGGTTTTGAGTTTTTGGGTTCAACAAAAGATGTTTTACAATGTTTGACATCAAATATTCTCACTAATTCCTTAGTGAACCCTGCATAAGTGTTTACATTTGCATGATAAAATGAAGCAGAACTATAAAACCACCAATCATGGGCCATACCTTTGAGATGCAACGCTTCTACTCTAATGGCCTCCTTTTCTGAAACTTGGTGTAGCTGAAAATAGAAGTCTCGCTCCTTCACCCAAGCTTTGGCTGTGCACTTTGTTGATCCATCAAAGTTAGATAGAAAGATTCTACCTCTCTTGCTTTTATTATGGTTGTTGGACCTTCTGTCTTCCTTGAGTTGGCAAAACCCTTGGAAGTCCAAGTGCTCTTTAAATCTCCATTATTGATATTCATACTCCTGAAGATAGTCACTCAAGGTCTCCTCCCTTGGTGCATCTTCTTCCTCCATCCTTCTTGCAGTAAATGTGAGTAATAAACTACGCTGTGGATCTGCATGTGTGGCTAAATGCTCACACCCATCATGTGAATATCTAGGGCTTGCTCCACTTTCAAACCCTCTTGGAATTTTTCTACACCTTTCCCCTTTCATCTCCTTGAGATCTTCTTTGATATTTTTCATAGTTTGGAAAAGAAGCTGGGAGATCCTCCCTTCCTTCATTTCTCCAAATAATGGAGTCATTCTTTTATTTCTTTTGTATAGCTTCTCCATTCTGTGAGAAGAAGCTTCTCCTTCTAATGGCATAATGTCTTGAATGCACAGGCTGAGCCAAGATTATGCTCTGATACCACTGTAATATCCCAAAAGGAAGATAACAGCAATACAAGACATAATAATGTAAAACACAACAAATTTGAACATGACATAAGAGCGATCAATATGCAGCCATCATGTTATTAATATATCAGCAAAAATATACAAAATATCTTGAGGGTTAAGCCACTCAAGCAATAAGAACAAGCCTCCAATGATCAGATCAATAAACACATGAGTTGCTGCTATTGTATAGAATGCCGGAAAGAAGTGACAATGCTGTCTATATCACTGTAGTTGTTGCTGTAATCATACATAAATGTAATATGGCTGATAGATACAAAGAAATGCCTAGAAAATAAGAAAATACAATTCTCCAAAAGGAATGCACTCAAGCCATAAGATGGCTGAAATACACCAAAGAACCAAGCACTGGAAATGTGTACTACTACTGCTACTGCTACTGGAAACTACTACTTCTGAGGAAAATAACCATGTGCAGAAGGATATTAGCATGCTCAGAATAATCCGATATTTTAACCACGGATTCTACTCAAAAAACCCAGAAAAACCCAGAAATAGTTTGGCCAGATCGTAACTTTGGATTTTCGGCCATTTTTGGGTTACCCACTACAACAGCTCACTAAAATAATGCAGTAATGGACTGGAACTGCACTGTGAGGGATGGTATATGGTTG
Organism: Pinus albicaulis; assembly: GCA_034641835.2. Lineage (NCBI taxonomy): Eukaryota > Viridiplantae > Streptophyta > Pinopsida > Pinales > Pinaceae > Pinus > Pinus albicaulis. The sequence continues at coordinate 492,854,298 of CM076575.1, forward strand.
GCCTAATTCCAAAGATATGGAAATATGCCGAGGAGCCCTCCTTGTTGATCCTCCAATAAATAGGCTACCTCTCCACTAAAAAACAAGCTCAAAAATAGCTCTATGTGATCCTCCTTTGCTGCACCCTGCAACACAACCCAGCTCTAAACAGAAACTACGCTATAGCTGAAGGAGGTAGCTTGGCCAGAATACCAGAATGAGGAGATGCAGCTCAAAGAACCTCTCCTTCCTTGAGGATGAGGTAGGGATTCCCGATCAGGAACACCCTTGTGCTAAACAGCACAACAACCCTGCTAAACAACAAGAGGAAGCAAGAGTCTAAATAGACCAATATCAAATGATAATCCAAAAACATGAATAATAATGGTTTCTATCCCCTCCATATACAGCATGAGAGCCTCCTCACATTGGGTCCCATCCATACTTGCCACCAAGCTCATGCAAGTTGTCCTCCACTAAAACTGTGTTGTCTCATCATAAAGACCACTCCTCCATGACAACGTTGTTGATTTGGTCAAATTTGACTGAATCAACATGATCCAATCCCTGTTCACACCTAAAGGTGCTTAATCCAGCTGCTTATTCTTCCTCCTTTCACATTAGGAGTGTTATTATTCCTTCAAAAGGGGTTTTATGGGTCTCCCCACCCACTTATTCACCTACCTAGTGATAAAACCAACTATAATATTCCATTTTTAATGAAGGCTAGAAACTTTTGAATATTAAAACGTGATTCAAGTATGGTTCTGAGCATCAGTGGTGAAAGTCAACAAATAAGACTGAGTATAATCGCATCAAAGTCATGCGATAAGTCATGATAATCCACAAAATCCGTAGCTGGATTTTATCGAGCGAAAATTTAGGGTCTTGCACTCCATCTACATTTTCAACAAACAGATAAATTCAAGCATCTTGTATGAGTTGAAATCGAACATGAGAAAATCGCATTTTATTAATGATGAAAGTGTGCTGAGCTGCAAGGGAAAACCACCAATAATTGCAATGGCTCTCAAGTACAACCCATTCTATGGAATGTGAACGTGACTCTGGCGTCAAATACAAACGAATACATCCAGGCGAAGATTAGTTGCTAGATAATCTGAAAATTTGCCATTTGGGCATGCGAGCAAGGAGTCCCAGTCAAATTCTGGATAATTTGAAATCGAGCGAGTGACTCAAAATTGGTTCATAATACCACATCACATCGACCTGAACAGAAATAGCATGATGATGTGGAAGTCAGGCCTAAGCGAAAAATGGAGAAAATTGAAAACTTCACAGTAAACTCTCTTAGACATAACCAACGTACAATGGAGAACACAGGGTGGTACATCCTAGGTCATGTATGGCAAGATGGAGGTCAAAGTACCCAAAACCCATGGAAACAAAAATGACAAAAATAGATGTCTAACGGCTGCAGACTCTGAACACGTATATATATTCAAGAAATATAACTTAAATAAACGTTCCCCCATATTTATCTTAGTACAATCAAAACAACTGAATTAGCATATGCTTATATATAAGTTGTCCTTCGATTAAATCTAGCCTAATACCCTATAGCCTAGAAAGGCAGTAGATGCATGGCGATGAAATACGATGTCATCGGAGACTACTGAATCTAGCACAAAGGAAGCATTTAGAACGAAAAGAAGGCATAAAGAAACTTCATCATGGACCTTTTAAATGAAATGAAAATCTCTCATATCGAAAATAGAAAATATGCAGAAAAAACCTCTTAGTCTCGATAGGCGCTAAGGTCCCTTTTAAAATAATCTATCGACTAGATATTGCTGCGTCATTTAACGAGTTCAAAAACGACGAAAGTCTCATTTCTTTCAATTTTAGAGAGTCAAAGAGCTAAAAGATGACGATGAAATTAACGCTTTCATGTTTTGCGAGTCTAAAAAAGTATAAAATTTAACTTGTTACTCCACCCTTCCATATCTTTGAAACTGTTGAAGCACACAGAAGACGCGTGGATAAAACCCATTTCTCAAAAATAATATAATAAAATAATCAAAAAGCATATTTGTTAGGGATTGTAAAAAGTTATAAAATACCAAAAAATATTAAAAATAATTACTTTTACTTTTTACCTCTTAATGGAGCAATGGATTACCCATTTATAGTGTATTTTGTGGCGGCGGTAACGTGAAAATCAGAAGATAATCTCGAATGCAGCCATTCCCAGTAAATTTGAGATCTCACCCTTCTCAAATTGGCCACACACGCAACTTCCGGTTACAATTTATAAGGAAAATGTGAATATTAAGAACCGCAGCAGTAAGCGATGCTTGAATGCGGAAACCAGCGCCAAGCCTACGTGCAAAAATGCAAGTGAAATACCCAATTGTTTATGCAAGCCGAAAAGACTAATACTATTCATATGGATGTATGCCTGCCTTAGAAAATTAATACAAAAATGACCATGGAAAGGAAGAAATTAGTGAAGCTTGCCATGGAAATGGAGATCATAGGTAGAACATTGGATAAAGAAGTTCTTCTTAACTGCCGTCTTCGTGCTCAAGCTATACGATAATTTGACGGCATATGGATAAGGACGGGAAAAGTTCATCACTTCGGAGCCAAGACTTGAGATTACGATATCTGCACTTATCACGGAAGAGAGAATAGCTTGCCCGATCTCTTGGCACGGCCTACACGAATTTCAATAGGTATATGTCTAGAAATTGTCGAAATTAATGAAAGTCATATCATTTATCCCATTAAAAACAGTGCTACGTACCATCACAAAATGCGCGATAAAAACATCGCATGAAATAACAAAGATACAGGTATCCACTGGTGCTGGGCGCAGCTACTGACCATCTACAACTAAGCCGAGCGTAGCAATAAGCATGAGCTACCCGGCCAACAAAACAAAATGCAAGAAGGCAGAATTTAGTAATTCGAGTTATAGGCTATCCCCTAGTATGCGTTCTTCGTGGAATGTACCAATTACCAACATCGGGGATGTAGTCCCAGCAATGAGTGGAGAATTTTCTTCCGATGGCAGTAGGTAGCTTCACATTGCCGGATCGGGGGTAGAGCAATGTCTGGAGCTAGAATTTTTGATTAGCCGCGGAAATAGTGGGCCTTCTACTTATACGAATTTTAACGTGGCGTGGGCTGCTCCTCCCAAAGGAAAGTTAGGATATGGGTTCCATGAGAATATTATGAATTTTTTTAACTATGTATGTTACGACATTAAATCCACATGCATTTGGAAATGTTAGCCTAGAAGAGACTTTGCGGAAGCATGTCTCCGATAAGCGAAGCGGAAATACAGTGACTCGGCCACCATGTGGGGAGGCGAGGAGAGCCTAGAAGGGATCACACATGGAGTCCCGAATGCCTTGATACGATGATGTTCCTCGTTCTACCGGAGACTACGTAGAGTGCAGAGCAATTCAAAATGCTGAAGAGCTGACTAATACATAGGCGATGATATATCATGAAACATCACTATTGTGCGACACATACAAATTTTTATATGCACGTATTTTGGGGGCGTGGGCAATCTCAAGATGTAAGCAATAAATATATTTTTGGAGTAATATATTACTTAATATATATACATAATATATATATATATATATATATATATATATATATATATATATATATATATTCCTACATGGAATATTTTCACATATTGATGATTTTACAAACTCATAAATGACTGTCTATACAATATTAACTTATTTTGGATTATGCATTCATTGATCTAGAATATGACAATGTAATAATCAAGCCAACATTTCAAAAAATAGATACATAAATAAAATCTCAAAACATGGGATGCGAATGTAACCATTAGCTTGGCAATTTAAATTTACAAGCAATGCGCATATATGTAGAAGTTGGTGCCTCGGTTAATATTTTAAAACACTATATTGACGTACATTTTTGTAGTTCATCCTAAATGCCTTGCATTTATCAAGTCTGGCAGATCATAGGATTGCTAGACTCTTGAAGAAAAATTCTGCAGTGTATGGAAAGCACCATTGTATAGGGAATGATAGGTTTATGCCTACAAATAGAAAGACCCAATAAGCGAGAGTATTGCAAAAACACCAAATCAAAAAATGTACAAAAATGAAAATTATCTATGTATAAATCATGCATGAGATGACTCATATAATATTTTTTTGAGATAAGACCCATTTTACTACAGGTTGATTCTAGAGGATGGAAATTTATGAATAAATAAACTCATAGGCCCATTCTACAACTACATGTTTAATAATGCAGGCCTTACCGCAGATTTCTAACACTATCATGAGCTGGTCATATACTGAGGATAAGTTCTCCTTCGGCAAACTTGAAGCGAAAAACCAATTTAGTCAAAATGACCACTTCTGCAGTAGCCCCGATGCGAAACGACAAAGTGGTTCCATCTAACCTTTCTAAGTAAAGGAACACTCTTCTTCTAGTGAAGTGTTCAGCGATAATTCAACAATAACTTGAAGGTATTTCGAACTCAATTGGGAAACAACTATAAACCAAGCGAAAACGATAAATCTGATGCATTTTAAGCGGGTTAATATACGAAAATAACGCAAGATGCCAATTAGATCGAGACGGATTAAATCATGCGATTGAAACATGGTAACAAGAAATTTGTTATCCAACCTAGCCAATTTAAAATAGTATGGTGTTCGGGGGTTGTGTGTCTGAACAAATAGAAGTCCCAAAGCCTGCATGCATAGGAACCATGTCGATAACAAGGACACAAAACAACAATGATATGATTGAATATGAATTAGCCGATTTTCTTATCATCAACGTAGGCAAGCTCAACCCATTTGAGTGAATTAATTCACGTACGATAATATAAGCATGCCCCCCCTTTAATGTACATCATAAAATAGATACTTTACTTGAATAATGGTAATGGCGGGATGAAGAGGTACGGCGGCACATCTGCATTGAGCTCATCCCGGCAATCATGGCATTTACCCACTATTTAATATCGAAACCGAAATGAAGCGTACGAAAATGACACGTGCGCATGGCGACATGCTTTCTGTGATAGTCATTGAAACTCTCCAACTTCCTTGAAGGTCGAACAGAGATAATTGAATCCACTTAAAAAAACGATAGAACTATATGATAAGGTGCAGCCCCGATGATGGATGCGTTAGTGTTACATCCTTCGTCAACTTCCCAGTCACAGTATAAGTGTAGATAAATGATGATATCATGTGCAAAATAAATTTTAATCAAGAAAAGCGTATTAATCTAGAATTATTCCTGAATGGGCTTGAAAGGAGGAGAACCGAATCAAATTAGCAAAAGAAAATTGTTTCTTAAAACTAGCGATGCTTAGATATGACAATCAACCCCAGTATTTTCTCTGTGATATCGAGACAAAATTAGGTCATGGGGATTTGTGAAAATCTACAGTCAACTATACATAAATATAATAGAGAAATCTTTGAGCTAAACAGACCACGATACTACCGACATGTATAAACGTGCAGATTCGAGAAGATTATGAGACAAGTAATAAATAGCATGCCCATGCAAATTGATCATCATCTTAACACCAATTCCATAACAATAAATAAGGAAAATTCCACCTGAATGTTAGGAGAATCTGGCAATGGAGCGATGAAAACAACATCTTGAGGCCTCAAAACTTTTGACAATCTCATCCCCATGCTGAATTCGTGTATATATCTCTAGTCCTTACTTATAATTGAAGTATAAGCAATGTAAGAAAATTAGCCTTACCACCCAAACTCCCCAATTTGATGCTAATATATGCTCAACCTTAATGGGTATCAGACAAATTAATCTACTAGAAAACATCGAAGATACATATGCGAATTAAACCAAATGACTAATAGCGTCGTTTTAGCAGAAAATGCAGCGAAAATGTCGAGTCTTTGTGAGAGTTGGAAATGGCGAAGAAGATCATGCAGACTAGGTTGAATGATGTGACAAATATACGGCATGGCATGAAAATGTAGCCCGGCAAGCCAAGGGAAAGCTTTTATATGCGAAATTTCCAAGGGCAGAGATAAAGCGGCCTATGTTGGAGAGAATGTTAATCGGTTATAACTGAGCGATCATGAGAGAAAATCCACTCACGTACGTCATCAATGATTTGACTCGATAAAGTGCTTCGATGCTATCGCGATAATCAGCGTAAACCTGGTATATTTCTTATCGACATGAACAATATTAGACACCCATTTACCGAAAATGAATAAATAAGCAGAATCCTAAAGTTTTCAACTTCACCTTTAATGTAAGCGTGCCTGGAGTGCCTTGACGAAATAGCGAATAGAACCCGATAAATCGTATTTCATACTGCTAAGGTATTTTGTTTTATTCTTATTATGACATACGAAAATCGTAGGTGATGAAAAAATACTAGTATAAACTTTTACTTCATCGAAGAACAAGTGACACCGATATAGATATTCAGCAATTCAATTTAATAAATTTCAACCAAGGCTCGTCTATATAATATTTCTCAGTACGCTATGCTCGCTGTAATTGAAAAATGAGAAGAAGAACACAAATAAAATACTGAAGATAAATAAATAAATGGCAGGAAGCGGCAATGTCCCATGGCGAATCAAGAGACATGGGTGCTTTCGTCGAGAGAAACACTCTTTACAAGGGTCGAATAATCCATCACAACAGAATTGAAATAAATAATGAAGACATGCTGAAAAATGCGAAAATCGAACTGAGCTTCGAAACGCTGATGAGACTACAATAATCAGCTCAATGGCTTAAAGGCGTAGTCAAATAAATCGATCTAACCGACAAAATCCATGCAGATGAGCAGAAAATCATATAGTCTAAGCAATGCACAAGTGAAGAAGAAGAAGAAAATACCCATGAAAATAGATGCTAAAAGACGACTACTCTTGTAGGTAAGTGCTTATCACGTCTAGCGTTGTTCTACAGATAACGGTGATCAACGACAACAATGTTTCCTTAAAATGGAAAATTCCAGGAACCTGCTGAAGTGGGCGGAACATAACATGGCATGAAATTGAATTATGGGTCAGTTGTATCAACGGCCATTTCCAATGTCAATTTAAAATTGGAATGAGAACACCTAAAGTTTTGATTCTCTTCCATCAGCACTTCAAGCTGATTATTCATGGTTGGAAGACAACTTTCAACACGAAAGATGACATGACATAGGTTGATGCACCTTCATCTAGCTTACTCAATGGAATATCGAGACCATTAATAACAATTTGAATAATGGTGCAATCTGTGCAAAGAAATCGTGGAACTAGAATTCTCTAAATTGAAAAGCTTGAAAGAAAATGAAAGTATCGGCAAGATCCAATACCACCAATGCAGATAAAGCTCTTCGTGAAAAGACGAGGAAACTTTGAAGTACTTCTAACGCGGACATCATGGAGTAACCTGAAACCAAATCCTCAGCAATGTTAATATTAATTGAGCAGCATTGCATTATAAGAAGAATTCGCAATTACCTTTTGTAAGATGGTCACCGCATTCGGCGTAGGTACTCAATTTCAACAGGAGCCGATAACTTGAAGCGAGAGAGGACCATGCAATCTCACTACACATATCTGATAGGATCCCAATAATATTTACGTCAATCAACATGATGCTCGAAACCATATCATGAACACTGAAACAAATAAGACGGAAAATTTGAATATACTACATCTAGTCCGTAGGATAGGAGGTTTAACACAGCGGCTAGGTTATACACAGATGCAATTTTGAGCACTGGGCATTCACTTGATCATCAAGGGCAGTCATAGTAAGTGCTCATCATGACTAAATTAAGTACTGTGAAAACTCATCACCCTATCTGAAATTCTATCCCCGAGACATCAGCTACCTTCTACCTGCCCACTCTTTACTGCAGAAGAATTATCATTAGGATTGGCACAGGCGACAATTATCTGCAACGAGTTTACAGTGAGTGGGCGAGCAACAGTGACGGAAACAAGCCGGCTTCCCAAGTTTGGAAGAATACTGAAGTCAGACAGAATAATATCATTGATGGATGGATTCAGCAGTGGCTAAGTTTAGAGATAGAACATCAGCAAGATATCATATAATGCGGCTCAGCAAAGATGCTGAAAATAAGCGTGTACCATTTACATACTTCCTACCAATATGTCTTTAGCAATATGATTGACAAGGAAGTGAGTGAACAAAATTTGGTTAGAAAATTTTCAAATTTTATTATGCCTTGTGAGCACTCTCCACTCATGAAGATATGTCCCCGAGATAACTGGAACCTAGAAATTATGCAGATAAAACCCTTAATTCTTGAAGATTAACAGTCATACGCTGAATATACATACCTTCTTCTCTGATGTTATCGCATCTTGGCGCTCTTCAAACAATCTCACATCAAATCAATCACATTAGCTGCGATATGTATGGAAAACTATAGCTAGCCATATCAACTATTGTAATATATTATAATGGAAATCCAAATTTCTGATACTCCCCTCGCAATGCCGGTGCATATAAAAAAAAATTGAAGTTACTCTGAAATACAACCGATTTTGAACAAATTCACGGAATTCAAACCACTTATTACTGCTTGCCTCTATTTTGTATATGAAGTCTTGAAATTTTCCCCTTGATTAAGCGTAGTATGGATTAATTCTCAGAATACAAAATCTCATGCAAAACTACTTGTGATAACTACTCACCCTTTCATCCTCTTCAACTGGTCTCCAATTTGTCATGCAAGCTGATGTTGCTGAGTTGACTAATGAAGTTAATATTTAGTAAATTAAATGTGGCGAATTTTACTCCCACTTAGTTAATCCCAACTGAATTCAACTAAAACAAAGCGAACTTATAACTCCACTACTTGTCCGTTAACTCCTCCAAAATGAGTCTAACAGCATGCAGATAGGCCTAGAACCCGCATGTTTTGTATGCAGTTGCATGAGCCACCTCCATGGCATAAGCTTGAAGTCTCCCTCAGAGAATAAGCTAGCTGTTTACTAGATAAACTATTATTAAGTAAATGTATTTGACTTCCATATTTTAGGAGATCAGTCTAAAAATGCTGGAATATTTAAGTCTCATCTATTTTTTCTGACATGTCGCCTCTCCAAGAATCTCAAAATAGGAACTTCCAAATTGCTAAAACAATGTCCACAAAATAGACATAGTCTAAAAATGAACTTTCTGCCGAATACTGCTTGGGCCATCGAAAAATTTCATTCATAGAAACCTCCTCATCTTCTTGCATTCTCAACCTCCCTCACCGGCCAAGACAATAGATTATCTACAATCCCTATCGCACCTGCAACATGCAGTGGCGCGAGATGTAAATCTGTCTAAAATTAAAGAAACTATATGAAAACATCATGATTCTCCGCTGAGCTAATCTGTGTGATGAGCCTTACTGATGTCATATGTTTAGACCTATCATGAAAAGCTGAATTACTTCGAGAGCTTGATATGCAGCTCACCCGCGCGGTAGATCAACATACTTCAAATGCAACAGACAAACGTGTGAGTGCATCCCAAATAGCCTCGCATCACGGCCTAGCGCCATGCCGGCCTGTCTGCAGATCACTCTGTATTACGAAGCCTTTATTATTTAATGCTAGAAGTGCTCTTGTGCATTCACGCTGCTCTGCAGCCGATAAAAACCAACTTTCCTCGAAATCCTCTACATACACATACGCAAGATATATACGCGTGTGCCTACAGTATAAGCGCAATTTTGCTCTTGCATAACTTAGTAAACTTAACCATAGCTTGCGAAAATTTGGTGCACTTGCATAGCTGCTCGAATTCGGTAGATACATCAACATTTATAATCGATAGGCCATTGAAAATCCCGCCACCTCCCTCGTAGCATCTCCCTACTCCATCCACCCCGAAGAAGTATCAGCGGCTGCGTACGCATGTTGGGCTCTAGGGTCGAGGCATACGCCTTGCGAAGAAGCAAATGATCACCTACCTTCGCGACATAAATCTGTCAACTGAAGGATGCCGTCCCTGCGTCACCGTCCTCCTTACATGAAATCAGCTGCGCCGTCGCCGGTGAATCATCTGCGATGCGATGTCCAGCGTACAATCTGAGTCTGAGTTTAGATAAAACCTCACTCTTTAAAGTCCAAGCGTGAAAATAAATTTGTATCTATCCGAGTCGCCGCAGGTGCCGGCCCGTGCAGTATTTTATGCCAGATGCGCCGAGCCTATGTACACCTCTTCTCAATAACTCCATTGAAAATTTTCTTCACATCCCGCTCCCTGAAATAATGCCACCCCATACAAACGGCGAAAAAAAGCGAAGATAAATAAAAATATGGAAATTTGCCTGCCGACGAGTGTCTCATAGTCAATCCCTTCGATGCAATGAAGCCGTAGGCGGCAAATCTAAATACTCCGCGTCGGCCGCTGCCATGGGTCCATGCCATGAGCTATACAGCGATTTCCCAACGGTCTTGGGACAATCACCTCCCATGCTGTATTCTGTGTCGAATCATATTCTTCGATCACTGATTCCTCACGGCTCCTCAAAGAGGATGGCTGCGTCCTAGCCCGCATTGACTCATAAAGGCCATATCCGATAATGCGACTCCGTGGCTATCTCCCATGCAACGGCTCAGAGCCTTCTCTGCATCACAGCAACTACCGCGGGTGCGCATGCGCCTTCCGAGTTGCGCTTGCCGTGGTCTTCCACCTCTGAACCTCCTCTTGTGGCTGATCCACATCCGGCTTCCTCCTTGCATCATACGCATGCAAGTGTAACTCCCTCTCAAGCGAACATTACGCCTTCTCCTCTGGAATTTTATATCACGTCGCTGCTTGATCTTACGCGTAACACCCTACACGATGAATTATGAGGTGTATCGATGCCTTACAAATGGCTCAACTTCGGCGGTGTTGGATCATTCGTCACATGCATGTAGGCATCAAAATCACCAAATGGAAATATCGAGCCTGCGCCGAGTCGCCGCTCCTGCAATGTACTCATGCCAGAACCTGTGAGAGACAACGGTTCACCTGCCTGTGTATACACCGACCCACAGAAGTGAAGGAGGCAAGGCCACGATCATGCAACATCGCCGTCAGCCCTTGCGGCTCGTTACATTTAACTAAAACCGACCGCCGCCTGCTGTAGATTATGGGTGCGATGAAAATATATAAATCCACTACTGACATTTGTAATCCCTTAGTGGCGGGGATGGTCTGCCGTGCTCACTCATAGAATGCCTTCTTCCTGGAAGCTCCTTCGACCAGTCACTAAACTCACGAGCACCAGCGAATCTGCTCGGCTCTTCTTCGACATGAAAAGATCCAACAGAAATCATCAGCGAAAGCACCTTGCACAGCTCTGAGCCATGCCGAAGAGAAGGAGTTACCTTGCATGCATTGTAGGCTCCTCGTGAAACGACTATCCCTTCTCAAAATTGAGAACAGCTTCACATACTTCTAAGTACACCCTTACCTTGTCCCAGCCCTGCACTGCAAGAAGTCCAATAGAAAATGCAACACGGGAATCTTTCAAAGCTCCATGAAGATAACAATCTGTGCCATGGTCGCCCTCATCATCACCGGCTCATACATCTCGACCTTGCATGCCATAAGCTGCGCGATCATCTACACTGCAGCCCCGATAAGATTACCGAGTTCGAACCCCTGTCTCGGGTCTCTCAGTCTTCTTGCGCGAGAGCCTTTTCACCGTGAGACCCGCATCATAACTATCCTCCAACATCGCCTCTCATCGGGTTCTTCTTCAATCAGTACATACATGACATCCTTAAGACAAAGGAACACGAACTCCCCTACGAAAGAATCTGTCTGCGATACACGTCACTTAACTATCTCTCATCGCCCATCCTCGATAATGCATACCCAAATCCTTGTCCTCAGAATCTGAAACACTCCCGATCTCCGTCATGATAGCCGCAAACATGGCCTCCAAAACCTGGCAATCCCATCACACTTGGGCTCAAACACATGTCTAATTCAAGCCAGCTGGCTCCATCTACTTGAATCTTCTAAAACTTGCTATTCTTGTAACAACTTAGACAATTAATAGCATAATATCAGGATGATAAATAACGTGAAAACACTTCACTCGCCATATCACACTTCTGCCCTTAAGCTCCCAGTGGAAGGTTTTCTTACCCTTCCCTTTGCCCCAGACACGCCATGATTTTCTTCATGCATTACTGATAATGCATCACCAGTAGTCCCTCCTCACGCATGGGCTCCTTAAGCAGCTCTCTCGGCATTGACACTATCTTGGCTCTATGAGTGCCAAACCTGCTGAAGACCAAGGAAACCGAGTCGACCATATCTCTTCATCGGTGCTCCCACACTCCCGATTCATCTGCACATTGAAATTAAAACCGTGAAGACATTTAGCGATACTTTATGCATCACTTCCATCTTGATTTCTGAGCTATCTTTGGCGCCTGGTCACTCTTACTCTGGAACAGATCCGTCAAAGCTTCCACATTAAATATGGAAGTAGCAGTTTTGAAATACTGATATGATCTGCGCCACCAACAGACCTCCTTCGACATTTGCTTGATCTTCTGCTTGCCGGCGAGCGCTCGGTAGGACATCACATCCCACTTGAACTCACTAGACCATTATCTTCACAACAGCGCTTCCACCGATCTTTCCATGCAGCCAGGCGCCCGAAATATTCGAGTCATCAAACCATGAAGACATGCTCAACACCGGCATAAGAAAATGGCAACACGCAAATTCAATTCCAAACTCAGAAGCTCATAAACTTCCGTCTGAAAACAAATTATTTCCAAATCGGAGATTGGCACAAAGAGCATTCACCGAATCTCACCTTACAAGAGGATGGAGTAATCGAGACCACCAACACGATCAAGACTCCGTCCGGCAGAAAATAAGTTGCAATCACGCCGTGGCATCTCGACAATTAATCTGCATTTCCGTATTCAACGAGGTCATATAGTAATTCGGAAGTACACCAACCTAATATACGATTAATTGTCACATGCGAAAATAGCAACAATCTCACGTACACAGCTTCCGTATGTATGGGGAAATATAAATTTGAAACCCCGGCTGTGTGTATATTATAATGGAGAAATCAAGTAATAAACAAGTACAATACTCCTCCCTGCTCTCATGAAGGTGCCTCCTGTCCTGACTCGGATTTTTGAACAAGTCTGAGGTTCAAAACTCCCGCCAATTACTACACACTCCCAGCTAACATAATCACGGCATATATATGAGAGAGGTTCAAAAATTCGAATCCCACTCCTTGATTGCGTAATTTTCATGGACAACTCAAATTCACTGAAATGCCCAAATCTCATGCAAAACAAATCTAGTAATGCTTACTCACCCTTTCATGCAGCAGTGCTCCAGCAAACTGATCATGTCCTGCTTACTTGAGTTGACTAATGAAATTAATATTTAGTAAATTAAATATTGTTAATTTTACTCACTCATATCCTAGTTGGTGGATTAGTTAACTATCCCAACTGAATTCAACTACTTTCATGGTACAACTCCACTACTTGTCAGATTATCTCAAACTCCTTGCTTGAAGTCTAAGCAAGCCAACATACAGTGCCATCAAACCTAGGAAACCAACGTATTCCTTGTGTCGGTGCATGAGCCACCTCCATGACCAAGCAGAGGAATGCGCAGATAAGTAGCTTGTTTTATAATCAAAATATTATTAAGTAAATAATATTTGACTTCCATATTTTTAGAATTCGATCTAAAAATGGCAGGTCCCAAAATTAGGTCTCATCTATTTTGCGGCATGTCTGCTCTCTAAAATCTCAAATAGAATTCCCAAATTATGCCTAAGATATGTCTAGTCACAAAATGAACTCTTGTAGTACTCTTAGCTCATTCACTAAGCTCCATCATCTTCTTCCATTCTCAACATTAGTAGCCATTCCAATAGTGAGTTGTGTCTCGGTCTCATAGAAGGCTTGTAGTGAAATTCATAAGGAATGCCATGGCCTAAAGTGGAAATTTGGAAAGTACCACGAATAGCTCAATGTACCACTTTGCGGCAGTATTTTGTAAAGTTTTAAAATGACAGTCGAAGAGAATAGAGTTGAAGAACACCACAAGTGTGGAATCCTTAACATGTACTTGGTCTCTCAAATTTCCAAAAAATTTAGGACAATACGGAATCTTGGGCAGACAATAGGAGTTGCAGTAAAGATGCGTTCATTAACTGACATAGAGCTAATTCCAACGTGTAAATATCATTGGAATGTTAAAGAGAATCATCGAAGGTCTTTGATAAAGTTTATTTTATTCCACCTACTGAGAGGATGCAATCACACAAAAATTCCACGTTCTAGATAGAAGAAGATAATTCGGTTGATGCGGGTTGGAACAGAGATGTGAAGTGAGAATGGAATATGATCCCTCTTAGATTAATATAGGCATAACCCAGTAGGTAAACATGGCTTAATTGGCAGTATCTGGCCACGCTTGATGGATATGAGCAAACAGATAATAAACACCTTAATGGTGAAGCGAAGCCTTGAATGGCTGAGATGAAATAATGCAATGGGCCTAGAGAGGAATATAAATGGATGCTGAAAATATGGGTCAGGCAGAAACCGAGTGCTGATTCTTTGTACATCTTAGTGCCACATTGTGCTATAGAAAACAGCCCGTGGGCAGGTATCCACGATGTCTGAGTGACATGGCGGGAACCCCGTCTGTCTCTTATTACAACCATCTTAATAAATTAATCACAATGATAACCCCTTAAGAACTCTGGTGGGCCCGACAAACCCCGGCCGAAGGAGATATTAATTAATATTGACATAGTTTTTCCGTGAACTAAATAGGAGCCGCAAGTAGCGACTCACTACAAGCGAGACAAGCGAAATAGAGTCCCAAATAAGTAATAGTTTGATAAGGATCATAAAGCGATGCGATGAATCAATAGGAGCAAATAAACGGGGTATACACATCATAATAGTGTGGATATATATATATATATATATATATATATATATATATATATATATATATATGTAGCATCATATATTGAATCGAGATAGAGGTTGAGAATTACTGAAAATGCAATACCTACATTGATAAGATACTCTTCAAAAGTAGGGCGCAGAAAATCGAAGTAGTAGAAGAATACTAAGAAAATGGAATTAGAAATTTTCTATGCGAAGTGCTGTACGATGGCATTGAAAAAACAAAGACCTACGAGTGTAAATATCTTGGCAGCAGTGGCAACAATTGAGTGCGGATAATACACGCGGACGATTGGACAGACTGGAAACAAATCTCTTGATGCCGACATCCCGCCAGCAACCGAGGTGGCGGTCGGGAAGAACTAAACTCTAAGGAGAGTTAATATGCTTGGATTATGCAAGCGGAAATAGCACCACATAATCTGACTCAACTGACTATATCGGTAAAACCTTGTGTAGAAGGCTGAGTAATAACATGAAGATGCCGGAAAATCTGATATTCTACTATGTATTCAGCCACTACCAGAGGAACTAAGATGAATCCATATGCATTTCAAGATCTTGAAACTATTTCTGAAGAACTAGGAGAACTGCGAAGCAACAACAAAGAGTAGTGAGCGGCGTAAATGAAGATACTCCTTCTTCATCAAAACCATACCAACACCGAAGAGGCAATTAGTCGGCTAATCTCGAAGGAAGTGAGTAGCAGTACATGACGAATGGTAAATAAATTTGCACAAACAACATTTCAGATGTTTCAAGCATGCAGGAAAGAAACCTACCACTAGGAAACGATGAATAACTTGAAACTAAATAATTAAAAATACATATAACTAGTATTGAAAATAGGTAAGAAGAAAATCGAAAGGCTCCAAGATCAAACTAAGGAAAACAAAAAGCAGTAGATAATAACCGTGAACACATACGCAACAAACATGTTCACTTCTTCTATTTAAATCAGAAAACGAGCAAAGCTCTAGTATCACTTTCAATTTTAAACGCGTGAAAAGGACAAATATACATTTGATCTCTTTCTCTTCTTAAAGAGTCATGAAAATATCAGAATACTCTGGAATACTTAATGGAAAATTATACCTGAACCCATATACACCTTTAGTGATCAAATTAAGAAAATGACCAAAACTGCCAAATGCGATGCGAAATATCTCAATTTGACAATATCAACATTATAAAACAGCTGACTTGACTCCTATGAATAAAAGGATTATAGAATCTCCACCCCACTATACTCGATGAATACGTAAGTCGCCAACAATACATCTAAAGCCAGATGCTTAGATAACATTTGCTAGGTTTAAGACGCCGAAACCATCTCCCAACTAGACCTACTGAAAATGGATTAGGTTTCAATGCTCACTAGGATTAGTGAGTGAATTTTAAATTTGATCTTGGATTATGTTTGTTTTAGGTCTAACGCAGATCTGGGAATTCTAAAGGTATATGCAAATGGTATCCTTTCGATTCAATAAATGCTAGTTACGAGAAGGATAAATGCTCAAACAAAGCAAACAATGAAAACATGCGAAATCCACTAATGCATGCATTTTAATCAAACTTGAAAATGAAACTCTTTCTGGAGCAATCGGGCAGCTAGTTATGCAAAATTTCCTTTTGAAGTGCGAAGAAGAATGCAAAATATATATATATATATATATTTTTTTCAATGAAATGATGCACTAATTACATGAAACATGAAAATAGGCACTAGCTTAAGTGTTGTGTAGGAATTGAAATTGAATAACTCAATAAAACACGAAATAAGCGAATAAATCACTTTCAGGCTAATTCAATCTTCAAAACCAAATGAAAAGTTTTCAAAAAATACTAAAATAAGCAATGTAATCTATGCTTGGAGAAATAAGGAATCAATAGAGAAAAAATGAATTGATGAAGTCAAAGAAACTAGTGCAATCAACTTAAAAATAGACTGACAACAATCAAAAGCGGCTTGGTTGGCAATGAGCTTAGTGCTACACCGTTGCCAAAGAAACCCTAAAACCTCAATTAACAGTGATAAATGCGAGACCAAGCGGCAGAAAATAAGCCGTAATGAGTCCCAAAGGCATAATTACACATAAAAAATAACCCATAAGCAGAAACAATGACAGACTTATTAAAATGCTTAAACCAAATCCTACGAGTAATACGCATTGTGGGATTGTATTGACCAAAGCGAGGATTTAACATATACAAAAAAACATGCACCAATGTATATTCTTCGAGCGAAAAACGCCAAGCCACTTAACTATGGGAAAAGGAAAACTAAACTCAATGGCGAAGTCAATCTTGGCCTCTGGAAGTAGGCTGAAACAAACTACTTGGAAAACTGAAAAATATAGGCAAAAATACGATGTGCTGACTAACAATGAAAAAACTCCTGCTTGATTTACTGTTAAGCATGTAAATCTCTCTGCTAACAAAGCGATCCCTCTAGCCTAGGTGGGTCTAGAAACAAAGAGATTTTTATGCTAACGTGGTGAGACCAACTCGAATGAAAAGAGGATGATAGATGCATTTTTGGAAAGCTAGCGGCTGTCATCATTGCTATAGTAGTGGTTGCCTGCCGTTTCTGCCTTGGCAAGTCCTGTCCTTGGAATACTTTTGCGCATAGAATTAGAGAGCAAGAACAACATGCGACATAATAAAATTTCATTCATAATTATTAGCGGTGAAAAGAGGAGCTAAACATATTTCATTAAGCGAATTTCATAACGCAAGGAAAACCGCGTATATGTATTGAAAGGAAAGGAGATACAGCCAAAAAACTGACGTCATAGTGCCACTCCAACGAGATTCGGCAACACGTCTCAATCGAAAATTCGAATAAGGGTAAGGCTTACATGGAATCAAGCTCTCTCAAAACATGGACTAAGCTCAATGTAATTCCTTCTTGTCTATCTCTTCGAAATTCTATGCTATAATATGTTCAATTCTCAAGTTAAACTAACTATTCAAAAGAGATAGCTTCTTTTTATAGAGGAAAGGAGAGGAAGGTTACTCCCCTACAAGGTGAAGAGGCCTATCACTTAGGAGGTTCCCACAAGGAAGATACATAAACCAAAGGGAAGGAAGTTAAAATGAAGTTTGCTGATTCAACCACTCCTAATGACTTCATCCTCCAGATTAGGATAAAGTCCTCCGCGTCTATTTTTTAAAACATTCCATAAACAACTTTCAGCCTTAGTGTATACTTGGAGATAAAAATGGCAATGTATATACATGGAAATGATATTAATCTCCTCTTGAACGAATAGCTGAATGCCAGCTGTAGCGCCGGGGATTTCAAATTCTCTGCTTTCAGGTAGCTTGAAGAATATTACTCTCATGCAAAGAAATTATAGTGATGGTCTTTGCAAGGCATGACATTGCTTATTGATAAAAGAATGACCCTCCAATGGGTGAAGGCGATGGAAATGTTATTAAATATGCCATAACTATTCATCCTTCCGGCTACTAATGTCAATTCCCTATTGAATTCCGTTGGAAGACGATGGGTCACCTCACAGCAGTACAATGTTACTTCAAACTCCAATATGTCTTTCCTTCTTCCATCTTGGTGACAGTACGGTTTTGCTTCACTTCACCAGTGATATCATATCCGTTCTCATATTAATTAGGATACTAAAATCGGGTTCATGGTGAGCAAGGTTTGGTCTTCATTTAATGTATTGAAATCATCTTGTAATACTTGTTAAAAGAATAAATATATTTATTATTGTGACTTATTAAAGCATGGGTTTTTCATTCTTGGGTCCTGCATTTTTATTTCAAAGTACCCATTTAGGACTCTGGAATTTGTGCAGTGTAGAGTTAGTGTAAATTTAAAGAGACTTCTTTAAGTCATGTAAAGGTTTAATAGTAAAATGAATTATGTCAACTCTTCCTAAAAGTCATGTTGAAAACACTAACTCACTTAGATTAAAATTCATTTAGGCACACTCTCTCACAACTCGTGATATCTCTTGTAGGCTGAAGATTTCCGAGTCTGACTTGCAGGGGCAAAAGTGCAAGTTTGGATAAGTAGGAGAAGATAAAGCAGATTTTGGTGCCTCCTCTCTCTCTATTTCATTCCTAGAGTGGGAGATCAAAGTCTTCCAGGGTTTGTTATTCTTGAAAGATGTTCTTGGAAAATTCGAAAATTTGGAAAATTGACTTGGTATTGAAGAATTTTGGTATATGTCTAAATTGTGGAGTCTCAAAGTAATATTGAAGAATATTATCTTGACTAGAGTTTTCCTCGAGGAATTTTTCCATAGCCAATTGTGACCATGTATTTATTTTTAATAATTTATTGATGAACTAAAGAGAAGATATAAAGAATAGTAATAACGAAACATCAGCAAAGTATCAAGAATAATAAATCTTTTCTTCAAATTTTATGATTTTTCCTTGTAGTATCATAGCTTTGGTGAAAAGAAGAAAGACAGTCTTCTACCTTAATCAAGGAACCATTCGAAGAATTGTCTACTGCACTCTGGAGAATATCTTTAATATCAGGGAGAAAACTTGAGGCTTCTGCGAGTCCTAGAGGGTGACATAAATCCTTGAAATAATAAGTTACTAGACTTGGTTAAAGAAAGTAAGAATCCTATAGAGGATTCAATCATGGTGACATAGTGAAAATATAGGGAACTAGGAAATTAGTGGCCGCTGACTTTAATGGTAAAGAATAAAAACCATTCATAGCCAACTGTATGATCGAGAGTTATTCACTATTAAAAACATTAGTCCAAATAAATACTTTGAAAATGAATAAAGGTACTAAAAGACACAATAACCTCCTTCTTTACGAAGTGCTTAAGAATCGGGGATGGAATTTTGGCCATTGATGAGAAATTGTTCTGGAACAAGGGCTCGTGATCCCTTGACCAAGATTGCAACTACACGCAGGCCATTTCTTTGTAGAACAATGAATTGAAGGTAGCTCTGAGAACTATGGACTACATGTGAAAAATTAAGTATCATTAGCTTCCATTTCTAAGGAAGTATCAAATGCCTACATTGATAAACATAAAGTGTGAAAGGAAAATTGACATGTACATAAGGAAATATAATGCTATCAATACCAAAGAAGAGGTCACTATAAGTGATTATCCCAAGAAGTGAAACAAGAGAAAAATAACATTGGTGAGAGACCCAAAAGTCATGCCCAAAGTGACATTAGAGACTTGTATGTCCTTTGCTTAGCCTTAGATATGCTACTTTGATATTTTATAATTTATAGATTAATATTTTTGGAAATCAGACCACTCTTTTTTATAAGTTTGAGTATCCTCAAACTTTGGAAGGAAGCCTCAAAATACACCGAGACATCTCATTTCTGATTTGCATTTAAATATGCTTAATTTTTTTATTATATTAATACTTTAATCACCTTTCTCCCTCTATTACTCTTGACTAAAACATATGCTATAATTTCAAAAATGAAGGAGACCTACTCAAGATAAAGATTTGTCAGAAACAAAGTGTTCTTTAAAACATTGTTTTCTTTATATTAAAGGTTTATTCATTGTAATCTATTACTAACATTGTTATGTATAGCTATATTGGAATCATAATATTATTTTTGCAGGTGATTCATCACTGTCTCTACCCACTACTCATATTCTTGGGTGGTAAAACCTAATTAGATTCTGAAAACCTAGCAGAAAGGGTATGCTAATGTGAAGATATGAAACACTTAAACTACTTAGGGATATTGTATTTGAAGTTTTATTGATATTGTCATATTTGGGATTTTATGACTCGGGAAAACAGGTTGAGATAATAAGGTATAAAAATCTAAACTGAAATTCACATTGACAATGACAGGTTTATTATGTTTCACATTGAAACAAATTTGTTGGAATGTAGAAGTTGCTACTAATGTGTAGAAATGATTTCCTTGTATAATATTATGTTTGCCTAGTCTGTCAAATTTATTGTGATATGTTGTGAAGTTGAGTTGTCTATGATATGAAATGCCTTTGCTTAATGATGAAACCTAAATATACGAATATATCCTTTTGACAACTTGGTCTAGATATATATCTATTAATGTTATTGGACCTTTAAAAAAATGATAATTCTAGATACATGTGTTGACCATATTGATAATTCATAAATATTAGGATTTAATTAGTTTTAGGATGATATTTTTATCTACAAGTTTCATATAGTAGTAGTTAAATTCTCTAGCATGAATGACATGTAATCAGGGATATATTTATAATGATTGTTACATTGGTTCAGTGAATGAAAGTATGGACTTTAATTAGACCTTGAAACCAAATGAAAATATCCGATGAATGATAATATGATGATTTGAGACTATTGTAAGCCTTATTGAAAATACGAGTTTGTGGCATAGGGTTGCAACTGCTCTAGTGGGGGGAAGCGGTCATATTAATGACTGGGTGTGATTATTTTATTCTATATGAAATCTAGGAATACAATATAAGTATATCTAGTGAAAATCTAACATGTGAATTCTAAAAGTTGTTAGATATCTTTGTAATTCATTTCTATGGTTTTATATATGTTTTTAGTAAGTGTGTTACACCCTGAAAACATTGAAACCCACAGATAAAATTTAATTATGAAAATAGTCTAGGGATTTATGACTTAAATCTAATAAAATGTTAGAGTAAATGTCTCTTGTTGCCAATTGAAAGAAGTTTGGAATTGTATGTATGGGAAATGCTTTCGTGATTGTTAACTTCACGCATCTATAGGTTACACTTTATCTAAGTTGTGTAAGTACATAATATGGTGAAAGCGTCTTTAAGACTGATGTGATAAACATGATAAGGATGAATAATAACCTGGTTGGAAATCTCTAAAATATTCTCGATAATGAGAAATGGCAGATAAAGTTTCCCTAGAGGGATGCAGACAAAATGCTCACGGTGAATAACTTGTTTTACAGAGTGAATACGGAGAATCTTTACGTTGTTACTATGAAAATAGGAGAAAGGAAAGTGTGATGAAGGAATATTATTTCAAATGACCGTTTGAAATCCCTCTTATGAAGAGTTGAAGAGCAATCAATTTGTCATAGCACGAAGAGGTTTGTATTTGTTGTAGCCGCATTTGAAGTATATTATTAATGATTGTGTTAATGCGAGGAAATATGCACCGAAGGTTCCATTGGTTACCAATCGGTTTGATTGGGAGATATTGGTCATCCCATGTCTGATATATGGATCAAAGAAGTGTTGAGGCCTTATTAGTAACACATTTCTGGGAGGACGTCGACAATTTTTGTGTTGATGTCTAGGTCCCAAAGTAGGGGAATAATGGCTATCGTCCCTAGAAGATCCGGCCATGGATGCACACCTAGGTCCACTGAGTTTTGATGGTTGCTACAAGCGAATTATGATGAGCACTAAGGGGTGGAAATGTGAGTCCATATTAGTCCCTTCGAAATAAGGTAGAATTTTGGTACACAACATTAATAATATATTGTTGAGATGGATAAGATTTCACGTTGTGCAGATTTAGTCCATGGAATACAGTTGCCTAAATTTATTCATTGCCTCATATAAAATGTGAATCTTCCATTATAGACATATGATGAATACACTCCTAGTTAAGAGAATAATGGCAGAAATTATGACTACTGATCTTCATTTAATGTATTGAAATCTTATCTTGTAATAACCACTTATCAAAAGAATAAAGATTTTATTATTAGTATTATTATTCTTGTGACTTATTAAAGTATAGGTTTCATGCTTGTTAGGTCCCGTAATTTATTAGATTGGAAGACCAAATATACGAGCAACATCAAACCCGATCTTTAGGTCACTGAGACTAACCTTCTGAGACTCGAAGAGAACTTTGTGAAAGAATTTAACTTTAAGTTTAGGGTTTGATTTTAGATGACCTAAAGTTAAATTTTCTTATTTCTTTGTTTGGTTGAATAGGTTGTCAGAAAAAAATAGGTAGAGTAGAGAGGAGCCAATCCATGGGCTATGGAGTGGCCAAAATTTTGAAGTGCGAAGATAGGGTCAAGGGTTACTCATAAGGCAGAGATGCTAGACCAAATAGGTTTCACTAAGTAGGTTTAGTGTGGGTAAATGAAGATGAAGTTGTGAATAAATAGGTTAATGAACAATCAGAGATCCTTTAACATACTAAGAACAAGAAAAAAACTTTGAAAGAATAACATAGTAAAACTTGAAGAAGAAAATGAAATTCTTCAACTAAATTGTACTCGCAGAACCTTAATAAAAAATTTAGGAAAATAGTTAGGATTTTCACAAAATTTATTTCAAACAAATATAAATTTTAACATAAAATCTTAGTAACAATAAAAGAATCTAGAATTCTTTAGCAAAACTTCAGGAAAACATAGAATCAGGAAGCTGGCAGAAATAGGAATTGCAAAGCAAGCATATCTTATTCTCTAATTTCTATCCTATGATCATGAAACTATAGGCGAAAAAAATACAAAGGTAAGAATATCATCAACTGAGCACTATGAATCTAAAGTGTAGCTTCAATCCATAGGTGCTCGTCAAAATGCAGCACCCAGACCACTTAAAACCAATTTCACTGATAAACTCAAAGTCTATATCATATTATGCTCGGCAAACTAACCAACATGTAAAATAGACCTCAATGTTATTATTTAACAAGCAGGAAAAACCCTAACTAGGGTTCCCAAAACATGTCATAAATACATCATAAATACTAAGTCCATTAGAACCATGCAAAACTAATTTCATATCTAATGCGATAAATGAAAATAACTGTATATTTAGATTGATTTTCCCAAAAAACCACAAAATATCTATTTTCAAATAAATTTATTATTTTTTTAACTTTGTAAACAGGGCGTAGCATTAGTCTAGAACGCCAGCGCTACCTTATATAGGTCACCTTCTGTGTTGCTTCAGGCACTTCACATGTCAGAATTAACTAAAATGCCCTAGGTAATCACACAAAATCTCTTTCAAATACCTTTTGTACACCATTTGTGTCAGCTTTTCTATCCAAAGCAGTAATGCAATATAGGCATACTGTGCAACTGAAAATTGCAGGTAGAATGAAGAATATTTGCATGTTTGAAAGTTTTTGGAGGACAGAATCTGCTCCCTACTTTTGAGAAATTTGAGTGTGGTAAATGTAATTCACAAGATGAACCCAAAACAAACCCAATCTCAAGTACCCCAAGAGCGCGATATGACATTGTCCCTCAAAAACGATAAACCAGAGTATCAAAGCTTCTCCAAAGGTTGGTGCTGTATTTAAGATTCTGCTATAAGGGAACCATGCATTTGGGATATAAGCTATTTTCTCCTTGAGGAAAACTTGAATTTTAGAAAAGGAGGAGCTCTTTGAAGCTTGGCCCTTTGCAATTTTTGTTCCTCAGAGCATAGTGCTTTTACCCATTTTCTTACGAGAGGCAAGGTCTCTTTATGTCTTTTTCAGTGATCCTCAAATTATTATCCCTCTCCTAATCAAGGTTCTTGATCATACTCTATTTCCATGGAAGCAGCTTCATACAGATTGAGCTGCTGTAAGTGTTTCTATACCTCCTCAAACCATTTCTCTTAACCTTCTCCTAGACAAGCCTCTTCACTTTCATCAAGAAGTTTCATGCAAACAACTAACTGCAAACTTGTTGCCTAGCCTAAATCTTGCTTTCTGCCTCAGATATGATTTTGATCTCATATGGATGATATGCCCAGACCATCTGCAACGGCATGATGAGACCACTACCCTTTTCATCATCACTAAAATAAATACATGGATAAGTTCTAATTCTCTTTCTCATATTGATGCTAATGCCTAATACTCCATGACTGCTCTCTTTGCCTTTGTCAAGCCTTATGCGTAAGTGGGCATGGCCTACCTGCACAGAAGAAGCGTAGTGCAATTCTCTTTTGTATATAAAGAAAAAGTACAACTTGGTATTTAATGCCTTCACCATTGCTACCATCATAGTATCATCATCATTGATATCCTCATTGTTGTCATGGCTGCAATGCTGTCATCATGCCTTTTTCATCAACAACACTTCATGTTTCATTCTCTATTAATGTTTTTCTTCTTTCTTTGCACAAACAGTATCATCATCCCTTGGCCTACAGCTAATCATAGGTTTTGCTAACATGGATCTCCGTCATCATTACCATCTACTCAGAAATATTATTATCATTGATGTATTCACTTTTCACTGGTACTCTTTCCTTGGCTTCTATCTTTGCCTTCATCGCGCCATGAACATATTTGAATTTTGGCTCTTTATTGCTGCTTGCTATCATCATCATCATCATTTCCTTACCTTCCATTCTCTCACACATCCTCCATGTTGACATCTACTCTTTTTCTAAACTATCTTACTGCTACCTCTTCATTGTTTTACCTTGCCTTCATTTTCTTCAAAACATTGTCCCCTGTATTTTTCTCCAGCATATATATCGCCTTCTTTATCCTCATTTCCTTTGTTTCCCTTCTACCTCATCCTTGACCTACCTCTTGATTTTTTCTCATTACTGCTGTTTGCCTCATTGTGTAGGCACTCCTTCTTTATGAGCCTCAATGTGCATGTAATACTCATTAGCCTCATGGTGTCCTCACTATTTGATTAGCTTCATCCTTCATTGCTTCTTCTTCACTAACTCCTCTTTCTTTGATTTCTTCTTCATTTTGCTGATTCATCATTAT
Organism: Pinus albicaulis; assembly: GCA_034641835.2. Taxonomy (NCBI): domain Eukaryota; kingdom Viridiplantae; phylum Streptophyta; class Pinopsida; order Pinales; family Pinaceae; genus Pinus; species Pinus albicaulis. Next base: position 492,879,935 of record CM076575.1, read on the forward strand.
ACGATTCATTGTCACTTCCCTCGACTAATACATTCTCACATTGTGGGAAAAGTGATGAAGGAGGGTTATCCCTAAGGTGAAAGGAGATATGCAGATGAGTGAAACATACAGTGATGGAGGAAATGATAGGAGGAATGGGGTGATGAGGCATGGCCTGGCGAAAGATAGGCACATGGGTGAGCAATGAAACTTCAGGATGCCTTATAACAATTGATGCAACACAACCATCTTAATCAAAGAGTGATGAAATAAGCTTTGCATATGTTGTGGATGGTCTCTCATTTGTACAATATAAGACTGACAATTTACATAGAAATGAGTAAAGGGTAAGAGCGCAACATCTTAACCCTGTAAAGTGCATGAGCAACTTTGATGTGATAGGAATATAGCTAGGAAATCTTCTTCACATGTGTAATTACCATGGCAGTATATCATGAGTGCATACCTCTCAAGAAAATGTTAATGAAATACTAGTTTATTGTAGTCTTTGTATGCAGGTTTTAAGGAATAATATATTAACTTATGTCTAAATTTTACCTACTTGGGCAAATTTTCACCCACCTTAAATTTTGACCAGCTTATGTATGGCATCTGAAAACGGCAAATTTTACCCCCTGCAAGGACAGGTGACTTCTCATGTAGGTTAGCATGAAACCTAATCATCTCGGAGATGATTCACTTTCTTGTACTTTCTCACCATCATAGCGACACATTTGAAATGAGAGACAATTAAAGATTGCTTCATTTGTATTTGAAATGGTGCAAACTTGTTGATCCTACACACACACATGATGCAGCCCCAACTTCTCTACTACCCTTGTCACCTTCCTTTTGACATTTTGATCATGTCATCTAGAGCTGCAATAAATGAAGATAGATGGATGTGACTTTAACCTAAGTATGATATGGATAGGTGAAAACGAAGAGCAGAATATAGGAAGCATATGAAGTGGAGGAAAAATATGTCACCTGCTGAAAGGCATGAAAATGTCAATTTATTTGCTTAGTGTAGGGGCAGTTTATAGTGAATGCGTTGAGTGTAGGCATAGCCTTAAATAGATAAATGAGCCTCCAACTGTCACAGCCACCTCAATTTACCTTGCTGGCTGACATTTCTTTATAGGCCTAATCAACTGTTTTAAACATGAAACTTAGATTTTCACCTTAGTTTTTCAATTTCTCTTGAATTTCAAACCATCAAAATAACTTCCCTTTTGTAAGGCATCCACTTTAGCGGCCTTGAAAACAGTGGTAGCGAAAGACAGGGATTGAGATGAGGAATGCACAGGTGTAGGAATAACCCTGGCAGCCCAAGCGCGCCCATGCCCGAACCGGCGTCGAGAAAAGATGCGGCAAAGCACAAGCAGATACTTTTTTGGGGTTTGTTAGATGCGCATATCAACAGCTCTCAGTAACCTTGAAACAAACTATGGAAAGCTGAAACCTGATGCCCAACTCATTGCGCGGCAATGACGCAAGCATCTTAACACACGAATAAACTCATTTTATTCAAAATACGGTTCTCCTCTTGGGGCTTCTAAATCATGTCAAATGAAAAACAAATTACCCTTTATGCAGGACTAAATTTAATCATTATAAACCCATCTCGATATTTAAGAGCCTTTTCACTTTCACTAACTCCTTTGACATTTTTTCTTTGTGGGCTTCCTATGTCTTCTTTGCTTTCCTTGGAGTTTGTACATGTTCATTTGATATTTTCTTTCTTCTGCAATCTTATCTCATGCAATCTTATCCTTTTCACCCCACTGCTACTAATCTTAGCACATCCTTACCTTTTCTTTGTCTGTCTTAATTACCTTGGCAACTTTAGGAGGACATAGATTGACAACTAGTCTTCCTTTTAACTTGCTTATGGCTTCTATCACTTGGTAATTCTTGGCATGACAGACAGAGTTTAGGTATTTACAAACGATGACATCTTAAAATCACTTGCTCTACATCATGGATTTTTTTAACTGCATTTCTGCTGAACATTTTCCCAAATTACAAATTATGCAGAATACTGAAAACAATTATCGATGTTATCTTCTAAATTCTCCTATAGCCCTCTAAAGTTCATTCATTTGTAATACAGTTCACTCCTTTCCAAATTTCATCAAATAATTGTGAAAGCTTCTCTTCATGTTTGTGAATAATGCACTCCTCCATGGTCATTCTACTGATACTTTCTTGGCTTAATCAAAAACCTTGGTCCATAAGACACAGAAGTGCTCTGTCTTCACTTCTTTATGGGTCTTCTTCCTTGAAATGATCTTACCTTACTAAATTTTTGTTATTAATAATTATAACTACTCTTGCGGAAATCCAAAATGCATTTACACCTAATAAATTGAACTTGATAAAGTAGTCCTCTTTGAATATTTTCTTATCTTTCTTAGATATGCTGTCTTCTATTACATGCAGGCCATCTTCTAACACGAGGCTTTTTGGTCTTCAGCGTAAGTGACACTGTATGATAACAATTAGGAGAATTCGTTGACTAGTCTTTGACTGAAAGTAGCTTGGATTCTTACGTATAAAAACGAGAGTTTTATTGAGAATTGTGAAGATCAAAATACAATGTGCGTGACTATCACAAATAGACTTCTAGAGATTAGTTTTGAGACCATGCTTGGCTGGCCATGTGAAGGAAAAGGCTAATTGTAACCTTTAGATGAAATGAGATGAGCAAGGGAAAAACAGTGATAGTTATAGGTGAAGAAATTGGAAGATAGGCGCAGCCAGCGAGGTCATACCCCAGGAAATGAAGTGACAAAATGGTAGACAAATGAAAATTTTCCATAAATGAAAACGTGAAGATTTTCTAAATATCACAATGAGCTAAGGGAACATTTTATAAATCTAGAACAACATTTAGTCATCTGCGAATAGTAAAGTACTAATTTCTAACACTAGTCATAATATTTCAAGTCAAAATCCCATTGAACTAAGGATTTGTGCAGTTAATCGTATGCAAAAGACACCCTTCTTAGGCACAATAAAAAGGATTTAATATTGAAGTAAAAATATAATTATGTGACCCTCCACACCAAGAATGCACTAAAGGGAAAGAATCATGTCGACCTAAGGCGTTACCACCTATACTATAAAAGGAAGAAATTCAAATCATTTCTGGGGAGAAAATTCGATATCTCTTAATAGCTGAAAGTTCAAATTGTTGTCGAAGCTAAGAAGTGTGATTTTGGAATCTAGGAGAAATTAAAATGAAATTTTGGTGCTATACCATGCCCTGGAATAGAAGTCAGAATCTTCAAGTTTGCCTGCTAGAATTTGATGGATGTTATTCTGAAGTCAGGGGTGTGGAAAAAATTCGAGAAAATATGGGAGAGAGCTGAAAACATGCGAGAGGTTTAATTACTAGAATCTAGGGTGAAGTATCAGAATACTTATTGAAAGGAAGAATCATTTTATTTAGTTTCTAGAGAAAGTCTTTTCCCTAGCATAGGTGCCATGCAGTGTCTATTGAGTTTATGTCTTCTTTATTTTAATTACTTGATGAACTAAAATAAAGGAGGTAAAGGATATTGGCAACAAGAAACATCACTGAAAACAGTAAGAATAAGAAAATATTTTTGTCTTTATGATTTTCTAATGGGTCATACCTATCTTGCACATGCAACCATGCAACGAGTCTTCAGTGCTAGCACCTGACTCCCCTATGAAAATATGGTGCCTCTACCTACTAGAGTACATTTCGTGCATTCCATGTGTCATGAATCCATCTGCTCTCACTAGCCTAGAGAAATATTCTATAACCCACTGTCATATGAGTTGATGCTCCACTCATACCCGGCCTGCAATGCGGCAAGTAATAAATTCGACCAACTTTGAAGACAAATATGAAACCTCCCTAAATAATTTTCCATGGTTATGTTAAAGAATTTATAGTGTATTATTCCTCTTTCACTGACTTTAACTTAGAACTCTTTACTAAAGAAGCCACTAAATGCAATAGTCTTCCCAGTGAAAATATGCAGTTTTCTTGGAATCACTCGGTCCCCAGAAAGTGATTTTTCTACTCTAAAATAAATTTCTAATAGAAAAATGCTAGGTAAAACACAGAATTTTGGCCATTTCCACATCAAAATTCATTCTTTTAAAACTTCTGTCTATAGCTGATCAAATTCACTCGGCTAATGTAATTTTTATATATTTGCGACCTTGAAATTATCTTCTAGCTATTAAATTTAATTATGAACATTTTCTATGGCAAAGAACAAGCATTTTTCACCATATAATAATCTTGCGAAAATAAATACTAAAAGGAGAAGTGCAAACACACTTACCTAAAATTTTGACATAGTTATTTTTTGAACAATTAATAAAAAAAAAAGCTGATGCTATATGGAAAAACAATGCAGTAGATGAAACTATTATTATTCCCGACAACAATTCACAGTACAATAATTTAGATGCTAAGCTAACAATCTATATGAGAAAATACTCGCAAATTATTGTGAGAATTTTCTCTCATCCCATTTTATTTAATTTCTACCTCTGAATTACTACAATATTTGGCCTCTGCATCACCCTCTGCTTGGCGCTCACATGAGTTTCAACCTTCCTTCCTTTTACTCTTTAAAATTAGAAAAATACCTCAGTATTTGACACACTCTTCCACCTACTACTCAACCTCTGCATCTATCCATTTATGCCACTAAAAAATATTTATTTGGAAGGTAAATACGCTGAGTGTATCTTCTCCATCACCACATTGATCTCCTCTTATAATCCACTCTTGGGGCACCAATAACTTAAGATTAAAACTAATCAATAGCTAGGATTATCTCTAGATTGATATGAGTTTCTAGATGATTCTCACCTTATCTCAAGTAATTAACCATATTTACCTAATTTGACATAAATATTTAAAAAGGGTTAATACAATTGAGGCTGCTCTATCTTGAAATTTCTAGAAAGAAAAATTATAATAATAATAATAATAAATAATAATAATTATGAGTTTTGGATTATCTATGTATTCTAGCCTCTCCTGAAAGTGGCTATGATAAATAAAGATGCTACAAAAAATAGCATCATAGGCTTATCCACTTAGCAGGTGGATAAAAATAATCATAATTCCCTTGACTTAGAATTTCAAAAATACCATGGAGAAATCATCATGCCCAAACTACATGTTAAATACATGCACAAAACCATGGGTAGATCCCACCCACTTATCTGGGTCCACCCCCTGCATGCTAGGTCCACTATATTGGTGGGTCCTTTTTTTTTCTAGAGACGCAAACCATATGTGTGGAAAATAATAACACACCCAACATTTATATATGTGAGTTTCACTATTGGTTTCATGTTTATGAACTATTTCATTTCATGCATTTGATATTAATACTGAACTTTCCCCCTCTTATTCAATGTTAATGTTAGTGATTAATTGTGAACTAAATTCTTTACAGTTTTCTCTTTTTCTTATGTGTATGTCTTAGTGTCTCAACTACTTTATTATTCATAGGTATACCTTTTCTCATGATGTATTTTTATGTTCTTATATCGAGTTGCAACTATCGATGGAGGTTATCTTGTCCTCATCCCTTGACATAAGACAGTAAATTTATCTCTACATTTATATTCAGAAAAATCACACACTGTCTTTACATTCGAAATCGATATCCGGATGAAGACTATATCCCTAAATGTGTAGTGCAGACTTCATATCAGAAGTTCCCCTTAGCTTTGGCGAACCTCGGCATTCAACAAAAACCCTAGTTAGTTTAATGTATGATAAATTAAATGATAAATATGGTTGAATATGGATGCCACTTTATAGTAAGTTAGTGAAATATTGTCTATAATAGAGGGAATGTAGTGAAGACTACAAGATTAATAGCCTTTGGAAAAACTTAGAGAATGGAATAAGCGATTTGAAATCATTCTAAAATTGCGAAGTCTGTGAACGTAGAATTGCAAGAACGCTAGATGAAAATTGCATGGATTGAAAAGGGCTAAGTAGAAGACTCCTTTAACAAGTAAGTCAAGTGTACTTTGTTGGGGAAATATTGGTAGTATAAGTTGAATTCAAGCCTAGTTTCCTTGTATCGGGGTGATTTAAAAACCATGATCAAACCCCATTTAATGTATTAAGAACACTGTAATATTTAGGATTTTAAGTTAAAACAAATTCTTGTGCATAATTTTTATTCTTGATTACTGTATGTGTCTTTTTTCCAAAGTGCTATTATTATGTTTTCAATGTGTTATAGCCGTATTTTAGATAAGACTGTAGCTGTATACAAATAACACAATAATACTACATTGGAGGAAAATTTTAACATTTAGTCTCATCAATTTCAACCTATGATCCTTTTCAAGACAAAACCTATCATTCTTGAAATTATGCCTAAAATAAAATTTCCTTAGCTACGCTTCTCAACCAACATCCTTTCACTAACCTTTCAAACATATAAATATTAATTCTATGCCTAAACTAAAGGCTTCACAGGAAAAATAGGATGCCCATTTTGATATTTAACAAGGTGATAAAATTTTAAATAGAAAATAATATATGCTCACTAGTATATTTGTGGGAAATCCCCGTCATGCCTCTAATGATTTATTATTAGATTTTACTTGCAATTTTGTATTTTTTTAAAAATCCTTGATGTTTGTATTTGATATTCCTTTATTAAATCATGTATAAATAAAGTCACATTTCAAGACTCAAATAAATAAAATGCTAAAAAAAATTTGACAAATATAACCACTGTATTTTACTTTGTAGCTGAATGCAGTACCAGTTGTGTGATGGTGCGAAGGTAGAAACCATGCATGTCTAATGAATTGACGTCAAATATAAAGGCTTATTACGTCAAAAAAATTATTGTGACCTAGTGTATTACAATGTTTTGCCATTAAATTTTAGGTCATATGATTGAGTTGTTGTTGCATTCCTGTATGTATTACAAATGTTTTGACGTGGTAGTGCAAAATAAATTTGGTTGGACATTTCATTTGACCTATGGAATTACAAATTACACAGTAAATCTAAACTGGTTATTTGATCAAACCTTTAAATGGAAATGCAGATCTTATACGATTATTTGTTTCGATCCAACCCTTTTGGCATTACAAATGAGTTTTATGGGCTATAGGCTCATATGATTAGTTTATTTTGGTACAATGTGGATTCTATGATCCTAGCATTGGAAAAAATATCGATGACAGACTGGTAGGTCAGGCCCACATTGTAAATTATGCGAGTATTTTACTGTAAATTGAGTTTTGTAAACTTAAACAGAAGCCAAAATATGGAACATATTAAACTAGTGAATGGGTATTTAGATGAAAAATAATGGAAATACATATTAAAATATAGGTCTAATAAAAGTTTACGATTCAAAAGATGTAGTAAGTGAAGGAAGGAAATACAACTTAGGAAGTCTGAGGACTCCTTCCCCACTGTGCCTGTCCAAGAGAGAAACTAAAACAACAATTCGAAGTGATATGTAAATACAGAAGAATACAACTTAGGAGATCATGGTACCCTTCTTTCAACTATACTCCAACAATGCCCCATTGTTCCATTACTTGAAATTCAGAAAGTAAAATAGTTATGATGTGTACAAGCTCCCTACAATGCTGCTATAGTTCTATACATATCATTATGTTGCATAAAATCATAAAAGTGGAATACAGAAATAACAAAAGGGTGGATTTTAATTATTTTCATAACTTATAGAAGAAGATTTAACTTAAATTCTTGGTTACCCTAAGAATATGAAATATATTTAAAACAGCATCATCAACATTAAATAATAATCATAACATAAATGAAATTTGAATCACAAATATGAGCAATAACTATTGCATTAAAAACTTATGCTAATTTAACCAAGTGTACCAGAAAACTTGTATGCATCTACACCCTTGCCTTATACACTTGAAAACTGACCGATACAACAAACTTAATAAAGCATCACAACATGAATAGAAATAGAACATTAGAGCAGTTCTTCAAATTATCTCAAAGTCTCAATAATCTCAATACAAAATTACATACATTTGTAGTTTAATGGTCCATAAAACTTTGTTTTAGAGGAAAATCATAAAACAAACGCTATTGTAATATGCAATAGCCCTATCAATTCTAATAAAATCCATATAAATAAACATAATGGTTCTAAAATGGAAAATCCACAAAGTAATAAATCTACCCTTTTTATTTAGCCTCTCTCAAATAACAATAATAAATCCAAAATAATAAATTAATTAATTAAATATTCCAAGTTGATGAGAATATGTGCCTAACTCTTGGGTTGTTCCTCAAATATTGGAGTTTATTTAATACTCTTATCTTGGTGGAGTTTTATTAATTATCGACAAAATTAATATAGCACGGATATTTTAGACATTTTCTCTCATCTATTTAAATTGTAAACTAAATTCTTTTAATAGAAATTTAGACAATGATGGAAATTCCATGAAATTTGAAACCTCTTTAAACTTACCATTGTTTAATGCAGTTTTGTATCTATATTTTCTGCAATCCTGCAGTATTTCATTTCTAATATGGATGGTATCGGAGCCTTTGAAATGGCGAATATGGTGGTGTCGACAATATGAAGAGACTAAACATGGTAGGCAATTTATGCGTCGATTCTTTCACATCCTTAGGATCTTCGGATTAATTCGAAGCTTAGCATCTTCTTTCGAAGCTATTGGAGGGTAGGACTGATTTAGAGCATGTGTCCCCCATATTCATAAGAATTTGAAGTTGGAGACAACAGTGGCGGTCCCCAGGGAGTCAAAGCTCCGGCCTAGTGAATCTTGGTCAGCGTGATGAGTGTGGAAGTAATGCTAATTGACAAGAAGGCAGCATTGCAATCCCTTGATAGGCAAAATCGCTATACTGTTGGAATAATTAATTAGCCTGCAACTATGAATTTTATGATAGCAAATAAATGAGTAACCAAAATCCATATTGATAACGGGGATTTATTCTTATCTGTTCATTAATATTAAATATTTGATTATTATTTTGAGAATTAAATTTCTGCATAATTTGTTTTCATGTGGAAATTTTAGGTGAGATTAATTTAGTCCATTTACCGGCCGAAGAACTGATCCAATATCATGTAATGTTTCTTCGCATTGATATGAACGTCTTAGGAAAATTCTAGCTTAGTTTAGGCGACAATTTTGTTTTTGTTCAAGGACCTGATTCAAAAAATTTGAATACAGATCCGTAAACTAGGACAAACACGACAAATATGAATTAGCATTTTTTATATTTTAATGCCCGAAAATCACGAAAATCCAGCGTAATCGAGCGAGCGTAGCATATTGCGAGGCTGTATTGATTTCTAGCGTGTATTTCATAAAATTGCGTATGAAAATGATGAATTGTTACAACCATGGAAATTCGCCTCGACACTCTTCACGAAAGACATAAAAATTGCAGCCAATCAATCCTGCATTACCTTTTCTTTGAAAAGAAGATAATAACATTTAGATGTTCTTTAGAAAAGTGGGTTCTGACGCATGCGGCTTTCTCCTGATTACCGCGCGAGAATAAAGATTCATGTGTCGCAGAAATTCATTGCCTTTTAATTCACGACTGCGAGATTCAGACAACGTAATAGATGAATTTACATTGTTGGGTCGTTTCCTTTTTTTCGATAAAATGTCAGATATGTAATAAATTTAGGGAGCGAAGAACTTGATTGTATATATGTAGGGATAAATAAACATTCTATGTATTGCAATTTTGAAATTTGAATGGAAATTTGTATGCGATTTACAAACTAGCGTTTGGCGTTTACCTTGGCAACAGGCAACAGCGTTTGGAAAACTGACGGCGTTAAATATAAGATCCTTAAGAAGATGTATCTCCTTGCATCATTAACAGTGAAAGCGAAGATGGTCATATGCATGTGAAAAAGCAATAATTGAAAGAATAATTCTGGCCAAAACAGTTTGAAAATTCCATATTGGATTAAAGAAGTATTATTTTGTTAAATTTTATTATTGTGGAGATAAGTTTGAATTTTGTATTATGGCCCCGGAAAAAACTTTGCAGGTGTTAATTTATTTTGTACTTTGGAATATTAAAGGTCATATTTTGCCTAAAATTTGGAGTGATAGGGTGCCATTTTACTTGGAGTGATATGTCAATTTTTAGAGCAATTTCTTTTTGTAATTCAAAGTATTTTACTTTGAGAGAGATGAGTCGATATCGATTTTTGAACAAATACCAAAATTTATGAGCTTAATATTCATTACTTAGTGGAAATGCTTGTACTCAATATTTAATAAAGATATCATTTTGGTGATTGTAATCCTAGATACGCATGTCTGGAAATTTACACCATAATGTGTTTGTGATAGCGCATATTTCTTCATGTTGTTGCTTTTTATGACACATCAATAATTTTATTTAATATATTTTTATAAAGTTCAATATCAATATAGCACATCTTAGCGAAATAGGCATGTTAGAAAAGATAGTAAGATCAACACATGCGCCCACTCTAACATATAATCAACATGCATCAACGTTGCATCAACTATGATCAATTCACTTAGTCAAGTTAATACATTTAAAAAAGAAAAGTCTACATCAGCCTTACAAATCAATTTTCGAAACTTGTAATCAAATTCATTGTTTTAAATTGAGTCATTAAAATTTCATTATTAATGATTTTAAGAGAACTAAGAAATGGAAATCGATAAAATCATTGTAAAAGCTGATGCATTTTTTGCGATTATTGCATTTTCTCCTTATATCAAAATGCGTCTGCAATTTTTTAAAGAAAACAAGTAACAAGTTCACGCTCCTGCAGCGAAATGTGAGTATTCATTCCCGGAATTTTGCATCAGAAATTCATTGCAAGTTCAAACCTTTAGCGGCGGGAGTGGGTCATTATAATGCAAATCCAAGCAAGTTGAGAATGACATCCAATAGCGTAATGAGAATCATCAAGCTGGCAACAAGCTAAACTGGCGCTCATCATCCCAAATAGTCGAGACTAGCGAGAACCACAGTGTTATCAGAATGGCGCAAGCGCAATAAGCAAATCAAAACCGATAAACCGCATGCATGGCGAAACCCATGAATTCAAGCCTTAAAATCCAAATTAAGCTTTGATTTCAAATATGACATCTCATTTAAAAACTATTTCAAGTGTGCAGAACAACATATTGATTGTTGTATTGATTTTATCATCTCAAGTGATGAAAACATGGTGAGTCGGCAAAAAGCTCTTGTTGTCTGACACTTGGAAACATTGAGGTTTCTTCAACCGAGTCTAGTGCAAGCGTATACATCAGAATGATAAGTCATTCATTGAGCAACTTCAAGTGTCGAGACTATTCCGGTACAAATTTCTTGAGCCCATCATCAAACCATGGAAAATTTCAAAATAACAAACTCGATATGGCTTAGAATATATTGACAAATTAGTATCCCAAATTGGCAAACCAATTAAATTAAAATCCCGATCTGAGATTTCTGCACAACACCTCGGCGATGAAGTGCAGACAATATGTCCCTGGCAAAGGTATAACAGTTGAGTCCAACTAGAATGTTCTCATATCAAAGAACTGATCATATGGAAGATCGATGTTGTCTTATTGACATTATGTATCAATATTCTGAGGGAAAAATGTTGCAACCAATAATAAAATAATATATTGAATGCATTATGTGGATCGGCTCTTTGGAAATGATCCCACGATCAAATATTTATGCCAGACAATGCTGCACAATTCACACATAATAATGTCTTCTCTCATCTGTGTTGCAATATAGTGAAATACACTATAAAGAAGTGAAATTTCAAGGAAATCTCCTCCTTTAGCAAGGAAATCAATAAATTGACATTAGTATCGGACTGAAACAAAACCAATGAAAAGCGGCAAATGAGCAATAGCAGCCAGTAAATCAGTCGATGGTATATCATCTTCAATGAAGATCAGAAGAAACGTAGTATACAAACACGAAGAAAGCAATGTGAAGTTGTTTGACATCATCGGCTTGATGGAAACTCAGAAACAGGTACAATCGAAGGACAAAGAATGTTTATTCCACGCAGAACAGATGAAAATCCTGATGGAGTTAATCAACGTAATTCAAACATACAAGCTGACTCATGGTCTCTTGAGATTGTGACAGCATCCGGCACAGCGTCAGTATTTTGAGAGTCAACATGAAACTTGATGGTTCCTCGTTCTTATTTTGGATTTTTTGCATTGTTAACATATATATTAAAATAAAATTAATAAATAAATTAATTAAATATTCCAAATTTTGAGTTGTGCCAATAAACAGGTTGTTCCTCAAATATTAGGTTTGTTTAATAACTCTATCTTGGTGGGATTTTAGTGAAAAATACTCAACTACTGCTGCAGTATTTTAGACATTTTCTCATCTATTTAAATTGTAAACTTCAAACCTTTAATAAGTGAGAATGATGAGAATGCCATGAAGGCTAGAAACTCTTTTCCGCCATTGTTTTGTCTAGTTTTATCTATGTTTTACGTATTTACAGTTATTTCATTTTCTATACTTTTGCCTAGGGATTCTTGAATGTCGTCAAGTTAGACCAACGTTGGCCGAGTCTATTTTTGCTCGGTTTATTAATAAATTATTTCTCAAATGGACTAATATTTCAAATATATATTAGATCTCGCCCAAATATCCAACACATAATTAGCTGTAAAATTTTAGTGCGATACAAAATTACCTCTTAAACCCAATTTTCCAAATATTTCTAATAATTGGAAACTTAATTTAATTACTTGAATATACATAATAAGACTAAAATGAGCATATACTGTATGAAATAAAGATATATGAGTAGTAAATAGATAGATTTAGAGATAGGAAAAAAATGACAAAATCGAGGCCAACACTCCCCCTTGTTGATGTTCAAGCTCACCAAATGCTTACTCTCCATTTAGATCTTGCAGTGATGATTCCCCTTGTATCCTCTTCTGTGCAGCCTTAATAAGAAATTCCATGCCTGCATATTTCCCTTCTCTTTAGAAATGAAATTACTATTATTATTCTTCTCTATCGAAGGAAAGATCCCAATGCTTGAAGAAGATTGTGGTCGGTGACATTGTTCTAGTTTTTCCCATGTTCAAGTGCTCTCAGAGCTCTTGTAATTTTATCAGTTTAAACTTCAGACTCTAGTAACCTTACTTGGTATATTTTTTCTAGTATTTCACTCAGATTTTCTAGCTTAATTCTTTAGGCTCAATTTAGTTCCCATTAATCTGCTCCAAATATGCAGCTCTGAAAGAATGGGACTAATTCCTCTTCTTATAACTCTTCAATTTCCATATGTGCCGCACAAATGATATCCAAAAGAATCCTCTGTTTATAAATCAGTAAAATCTTTTCAATGTGAAAAATCATTAAAATATCTCCTGCAACGAAGAAAATATTTCTGTAAATTAATAATATCTGCTCTCGTTGCAAAATTACTCATAAATTAATGAAACCTCTCTCTGTTTCAAAAATTTTTACTATAAATGGGACTCCTTATATTTTTTAATGTCGCAAACACGGTAGATGGCATGAAAGAAATCGTTTGGATGCGAACTCAATTGACTTGTAAGAAAACTGTAAATTCTTGTTAAATGGTACGTTTATCTGTGTTAAAAATGCAATTTCAATTGAAACTGCTCTATCAGCATCTCGAAAATTCATGGATTCGATGAGCATTATTTCGTCATGTTTCACATTGTGACGCATCTAGGCGAAATCTTGAGTTTACAACGAATCATTTGATGAAATTGCAGTTGTCTTACTGCCACTGCGTAATGCTGGGGTGACGGGGAAGAAGATTCGACTGTATCGAAGATGATCTCATCCTTTAAAAAAAATGTTCTTATTTCTCACGTCAATTTCAATTTCTTCGCATTCCAAGTTATTCTCAGCAACTCATGGATCTTCTCTCTTATCTGATTATCCTCTGTATTATGCATGCCATTTACGGATATTCCTCTTTGAATGGGCTTCTTCTATGTTGTGGGTGGCCGATGTTGCTCTCCAATTACGAGTTGGAGTTTAGGCTGTGATGATGAAGGAGAATTTTGCATAACAGAGATTTTGAACGTTTGACTGTTGTTATGTTTCCAATTCAATATTTGACAGCACACTGTGAGCATACTTTCCTCGGAGATTTCATGGTGTACCTTTTCACTATATTGACTATTGCGAATTTTCATGTTAATCCATCACCATTATGTTGTCTACTAACCGCTTTATCTTTATACATAGTCTTAATGCTATATCATAGCTTTGCAATTCTATTTTAAGGTATTAAAACTCTATTGCTTGCATGTTTTCTTATCATGCATTCAATGCGAAATGCATTTAACAAATCCATTCTTATTGCATGTTACATATTCTATCGTGCATGTTTTGCTTTTATTTTCTTTTTGTGTGTCATTATTTCGCCAATACTTATATATTAATTTGTTTTAATTGACTGTAACCTAAAGGTCATTTCAAATAAAGTCTATGTGAGCACTAATCTTTTGTTCTAGTCTTGTGAGCAAACTATCCTTCATGCTTTTTCGAACAGCTTCTATGAGAAAAAATTGGCCTAAAGAGATGTGGTCAAAGTTTGGTAAAAATGCTAGGTGAAATGATGAAATATAATTATGATGAGTAGATAAATTTTAAAATTAATGAATAATTTTATCAAAATTGTGTAGGATGATGAATTCATGAATAAATGAGTATTTCATATTCAAGTTTTTTTTTTTTTTTAAATTAGTTAATCAATCCTAGAAAAATTCAAAATCAAGTTTGCAAGAATACTTTAAACTTCACTTTCCTTTTGCTTAATATCCATTTAATCAATGCTGATTCTGATGGCAGGCCTGTATTTTGTATCAACACTTAACCTTTTTCCAATGATTATAATTCTTGACTCCAAAGATAATTTTCTGTATTGTAGGTGCTTGTAAACCTTCTCAATTATTATTTGATATATTCTTTCTGCAATAGCATATGATATTGATTTTGTTGAGTCCCTGTAATGGATGTGTCTCGGAATTTTCTATAATAAAATATGATATTGTCTGTTAGAGTCCTCATTATTAAATATTGATATCTCAATTAATATAATAAATATGATGTGACTCACTAATATTGATATCTTAGTCCCTCTTTTAATAAAACGGATGTTTGTTATTAAACTATTTGCATAGTTTATAGGTGTAATCTTCACCGTTTAAGTATCCTCAAGTCTTTACCATTCTAGGATAACTACTGCAAAATTAAATTGAAGAAGATGTAAAAAAATATAGAATTCATATTGTCCAAAACATGTTATTTTACGATGCAATTCAAGTTTGTATTCTACTTGATTTCTGCTTATTATTTTGATTTTTTTTTCTTCTTTCTTTTTTGGATGGGTATGTAGAATATGAAAATTAACATAGGTTAGTCTCATCATCTAATATTATAAGATAGATAAATAAATGTAGATGCAGATCAACATGCATGCCCCGAGGAGCACAACGCTGGCTATGGTAGATGGATGGGAAATCATGACAATATAGCATGAAAGGCTTCTTTAGGTGATGTTACTGACATGTACAAATTTGCTTCTTCTTATGATTATTAGCTTCATGTATTTTCCTTGATCTCGATCATCTTGTAGGCCAATTATTGTTGATTGGTCAATAAATAAATACAGAAGCTAAAGAACGAGTTTCATTGGATGAACTCAACATCAAGTGAATTTCACTTTTCTTTTGACATGAAAATTTGTATTCATATTTTTCGAAATTGTGAATCTTTTAAAAGCGACTTTGAAAAAGTCACTTTTTTTGTCCATGTCCCTCTTAAATCTTCCTACTACAAAAAGCATAGCATTTTTCTGTTATACACTATTAGATGATGCGGGGAGAAGATGGAAGTGTATAATCCTCTCTTCTTCAAATATGTAAAATAGTATAAGAAATGCTTATGGGAATCCAAGATGATATACAAAAAAAAGTGCATTTGTTACCTCTTGAGGAAAATGATAGCCAACCTAAGACCTCTAAGCGTATTTTGTTCACAAAAATATTCATTTTTGCGTCCAATTAAATGATTCCAAATCAATTTGATTTGAATACATGGGATTGCCGCCAATAAAAACATTTTTTCAAAATAATTTAAAATGATATGCTAAAATGATGAAATACCATGTTTGATAAACTTCTTGTGAAGTGTTTACTAGACCAGCAATCACTATTTAGAGTGCTAGATTTTCGTTAAATGAGATGTGACACTTGAAATTTAAAATAGATTTATTTTTTCTATACAGTAGAAATACATTTTTAAAATCGTAGTTTGATATCGCTAAAATTGGTGATGGAATAGACTTCAGGAAAGCCGAGTTTATTGCTGATTTGGAACATGCGATCACTAAGCGTGGAATAAATTTCGCTACAGCTGAGATGGTCACACTTTTATGGCGCTTCAATATCTATCTCACCAAAAAACATTTTTTGAAAATAATATGATTTGATATGTTAAATATTCAATGAAATCAAGACCTAAAATTGTCACCCATGCGAATGTTCCTGCTTGATTAGTAGTTTAAGCATAGATTTTTCTTATGATATGGGATTGAAGGATTCAGATATTCAGATCTATTTTTGTAGTATAAATGTAAAAAATAATTTCTATTAAATTTCCTGTTATATCGCCAAAAATTTCGCTTGAACCTGTATTTATTTTGATCATATTTTATTTGTGATCTAATTAGTAAAATAGATTTAAAATAAATTTCAGCAGATACCTTGTTAAAACGTCTTTTTAAAATTATCCTATATGTTCCTAAATAGGATTGTCACCCTCTTTGCATTTCATCATGAAATAACTGATAATAGTATTCATGAATTTTAAACCAAAATTATTGAACTCATTCTACCTATTTTATTTGTTTATGCTATTCTATCCTACTCTATTGTAGAAAATAATTCATTCTTTCAAGTATAGAAAATTTCCATTTTAATGAAAATAACTTAAGATCTAAGTAAACTCACGTAAGTTTGAAAATTTGTTTTAATGAAATCTTGGGTCTACAGATTATTTGATCATAAACATTTGGCCCGATAAATGTTGAAAAATGGAGCTCTTGAAACTGTAAAATTGAAACCAAGTTACAAATGATATTTTTGCTTGAATGTTTTAGTAATGTGTTTAATTCCCCCGCAATATCTCGAAATCACACCAATTAATTTACCCACTTATTGTCATAAGCAGAAAAAAATAAGCGGAATCCAAAGTTAGTGGAACAAGTTAGAATAATAAAAATACTAGATAGAGAAATAATATGCATATATAAACTAAAACTAAAACAAATGAGAAAATACAGTAAGTCAAACAAGCTATAACAATGCAG
The DNA here is from genome assembly GCA_034641835.2 of Pinus albicaulis. NCBI lineage: Eukaryota > Viridiplantae > Streptophyta > Pinopsida > Pinales > Pinaceae > Pinus > Pinus albicaulis. The sequence goes on from CM076575.1 coordinate 492,897,328, forward strand.
ATGGTAATATTCGGCCTCTTATTGAGTGTTGAAATGAGGATGAAACTTTAACCCTCTTGCCAAAGGAGCCTAAAAACATGGGTTCTAAGTCCCAATGCAGATTCTTTGCTAAATGACTTCCGTGCAAATTCTCCTCTCTCTATTGTGGTAATTTAGCACTTGTTGGATGTGGCAATTGAGTCCCTCTATCTTGGAAAACAAATTTTTGTAGCTGGTAATTGCTTGGGATATTATGGCCGGCATGTAACAATGTGTTCTCCAAATTCTCATCTCATGGTGGCCTTATATAGAAATTCAAATCCCTTCCCTCTCTTGGTCCATTGTGAATGTGACAGAGAGAGGATATTCCTTTGTGCCACAAATATTCCTTTGTGTGCTCACTTGATGTCCCAGGAGACTTTATTGATTTATCCTTAGATGACTTTAAGTGAGAATCTAGATGTATGCAGAGAAATGACTTCACCACTCTAGCAGCGCATTCGGAGTCATAAAGGCTGCCATGAGCTATGACATATACTTCTCCTCGGTACTCTGGTGCCTGTGCACAGTTCTCCATGTCTTTCGACCTGTAAGAATCCTTGCACTTTGACATTAATTAATATGCGTCTTTGCTAATACTGATTTTCAGTGTGCTTACTTAACTTTCCTTAATCGTCATATCACAAAGTTCTTCTTGTGAAACTGTTCAAAATCATGAAGTATAGTCTTGTGATCTGATATATATATCTTCTTCAATTTTTAGCTCTATTGTTTGAGCTTCGTACATGTGATATCATTTGATCTCTTTACAAATATAGCTAGAAGAAGCTTCTACTTGCTAATGAATCCTAAGCAATAATGCTGTTCCTCTTAATCTTTTGAAATGAAGATTCATCTAGTGACCATTCTAAATTGTGGAAAAATTTAAACATTAGGGAATTTTAGTCTAAAATAGGCATCTTAAGAAAAATTTACAATAAAAATAAATTATAAAGAACAATAAATTCAAATGATGTAATCAACCATGGGGAGATATTACCATTTTTTAAATAAAAGAATATTAAAAAATATTAAAATAATAAAACTACTTTTTCAAGTCATATTTTTCAAATTATCTCGAAAGTTTTTACTCAATTTAATTAGAATTACTCATTTGGATGAAAAATTTAATTCCTCATCAAGGAGTACTTACATATTGCATACTTATGATGAACCCTACTACGAAAATGACAAAATGCATGAAAAATGTGATTGCAATCACATTTTTCATGTATTTCTATTTTTCATGTAGCGTCCCAAGTATGCTGTTCCATGGAGCCTCATTGGATGAGAAATAAATTTTCATCCCAGCAGGCTCTCCACTCAAGTGAAGTAAGCTACTGAGCTCTTGAAATCACAGTTGAAAAGTTTTTTCCTTTTCCTGTAAAATTTGATGATGCTAATAAAATATTGTTTTCCTCCTTCTCAGAAATGGCCTTCTTTAACATCGTAATAGATCTTGTTTTGCAAAGATGGATTTTATAGTTACGATTTTTTGTTTTTGTTATAGGTTTTTTTGTTTGGGGATCTATCTTTCCTGAATTTCTATGTCTAAGCATGAGATAACCATAATGAAAAGGATTTTTTCTATAAACAATCTTCTAGCCAACTTTATCTAGGCGTGCTTCATTTAAACGACACACCAAAATGTTAGGTCAATTTACTAGAATAAGCTGGCAGCATATATTTTACTTGTCAAGTTTGCTGTAAACTTAAACAAACCAAAATGTAAGAATTTAGATTAAACAGATGTAAGTGGTTGTTTAGATGAAAATAATGGAAATACATATTACAAATATAAGATCACAACTTCTTATTTTCTCATTCAAATGTAATGAAATGGAGATTACTCTAACTTAGGATATCTGGTTGTCATTCCCCATGATAATATCTTCAAGAAGAAGAAACTCAGAGTAGCAATTAATTGACAATGTAGAAAGCAATACAACTTTAGGAAGTCCTCTTGTCCTTATTCTCAACAATAATGCTGTTACGTAAAACTGAAATTCAGAAAGAAACTAAGACAAATAATGATATTGTATAAGTAAAGATAATAGTCACAACTTAGGAAGATGCGATTTTCCTTCTTCACAATTCTACTCCCATCATTACCATTGCATCAAATCATAAAGCAGATTAGAAATGTAAAGAGATGAATTTTAATTGTTGTTCTAACTTGTCATTAGCACTAAATTATTAGTTGTCCTCTATGAAAACCATTCTAAACCAATCATCTGTGGGTGAATCATAAATACGAAGCAAGAACTATAGCATTAAGGCTATGCTAATTTCGCAAAGTACTTAGCTTGGTATGAGGCCCTGCACCCTTGCCTTGTACACTTAATTCAGCTACAACAAACTAATAAATCATCCACAGCATGAAAAAAAAATGCAATTCTTATCAAAGTCTCAATATCTCAACACAAAATTACATACATTCTACATATTTAATTAGTACAGGCACTGTTTAAATAGGAAAATCATAAACAAATTGGCTAAACGTCCCATCCATATGATCCAAATCATCCATTATGGTTCACGAAAATGCATAAATACCCCTTTACTAGGGTCTAAATGGCTGGAGTCAAGACTGACAGCGTGTCGGGACTGTTTTTGCTGGTTGGCTGAACCAATAAGTATTTCTCCATCCATGATTGAGAGATTTCAAACCAGTCTTGAGTATCTGCATATGACTGATGAAACTATTGCGAGAATTTTAGTGCGATCCAAAACCAACTGCAAAAAATTCTAGAAAATTGAAAATAATTTAATTACGAGATATGCATAATAATGCTAAAATGAATATGGATGAAATAATATGGGATATGGTAAATAGATGGATTTAGGATAAACAAAAATCACCAAAATCGAGTTTCTTTATAGTCTTAATAAGTTAAGCCTGATGAGAATCTTTGCACAAGAATAGCCTTAGCTGGTGAGTGGTGCATCCCAGAAGATTCAGGGTTTGAGCTTATTAATAGGTGTAATTTTTTATTATTTTTATTTGAAAAATGAAAGGAAATTCATTCTATCAACTCTTAACCACTACCAAATAGTCATTTTATAAATTTGATCATTAGGCAGTCCCATTGTGGGGCATGCGTTGAAAAGGGATAGTTTTTATATAATCAATTGTGTTTTCACGTTTTGAAACGTAAAATTTAGTGCAGCCAACCTTATTGGTTAGATTTCATTGTAAATGAAACAGTATCATTTAGATCAGAACAACATTACTAGATATAGTAGTGGGCCTACAACAAGATAAAATTATTTGGATGTGAATTCAGACTGAAATATTACAAAAAATGATTTACACGGTGAAGAAGAGTGGAAACCTGTGAGATTTGATACCTCAATCAAGTTAGTGGTAGCTTCCATTTTTTAGATTTAATCAAGTTGTTACCTATTGAGTGCGTATATATATATCTATGTAAACAAATTGAAGACAACAAACTAATTTGTGGTTTTTTCCCAAAGTTTCCTTTGTGGTTTCTTTATGCATTGTTTCATTCATTGGCTGCCTGTGTTTTCTAATGAACTAACATCCTTATTATTGACATGTTAAATGATAAATTTCCATTGCAACAACACCCCCTCCCCACTGAGTGTGATCTTGGTCCTAATACAATTTAATCCAGGTATTTCTGTATCCTTCTTGAATGAGACCAACTATGACTTGCCTTAAATATAAATGTGCTTATCTATATGATTAGCCATAGACCTAGTTTAGATGCATGAAATTTGCTACAGCTCTTGCGATAAATGCCTAATTTAGCTAAATATATATTACTCGATATTTTCTCTTTTGTACTAGTTTGGATATATGACATGGATGAAACCAATCAATGTGGAACACATATCCATGGATGTCTGGTATATTAGGTACCCTTTTATGGATGATACATGATTTATTATATGCTTAATAATAAGCGAGAGATAATAACAGAAAATTGAGGATACTAAATTATAATGGCAATGAAATCATGATATGATTTCATGTTATATGCTTAATGCTACTTAAATGATATGTAATCATACATGGTAATGAGATGTTCAAATTATAAATATTTATTACAGAATCCTTTTTCCAAACAAAATGAAACTGCGAAATCATTAGAAAATTCTTGGTCTTAAGAACAAGACCTTGCAATCTTGGTTATGAAGTTCACAATAAATTGCCAAGAATAATTACAAGAAAGTAGATGAGAGCCATGGGGGTAGGGTGCAGAATCCTGTCCAGTAGCAAGAGGTTTGAGAAGAGTAGATGAGAAGCCATGGAAATTAGAGTGCGAAATTAAATCCATGAAAGATAAAGACATGGAGTCTTGGATATAGTAAAAGGATTAGAGACATGAAACCTTGGAGCTTATTTAAGATAAATATGTGGAATCTTGGATCCCTTGGAAGTAGATAAGGGCGCGTAATCTGCAGATGGAGATGATAAAGATGGAATTTCTCCCGGAAAAAATACCCACTAATGGAAGGCTGAGGATGAATTTCCTTAATAAAATCTCATTTTTAACCGATGCAGAAACGGCTATAAAATACATTCATATCGAGCATCTCATGTATGACTCAAAATGTAAATCACCTAGCAGTGGTAATCAAGTATATTCGAAGGAAAATCACTTAATATCACTGTATAGTTCAATATTTGCTTAATTATCAATATTATTAATAGTATTATTATGTTTATGGATTATACATTGTATTATTAAAAGGAATTACAAGTCACTTTCATCACCTCCATCATTTCATACACTCTCTCCTTATTGAATCTCCCTTGAATCTGCATAACTCTCTCTGCTAATGTACATTACAAACTCATCAAAGACATGGAATATTCCTCTTACTCATTAAAAATATGCCATAAAATATTCCTCTTATGCTCTCTTTTAATTCATATCTTATACTCTCCTTAACTAGGGCATGCAAACACACCCTTAATAAACGTAAAGATTACTCCTCTAAATGGGGTAATGTTATTTTTCTAAAGAGTGCATATTACTCCTCCTTTGTAATAATTTGTGCTCAAATATATATATGTATTCTCCTTGAGAAATAGGTTCCTTTAATGAGAATACCAAGGATGAGAAGATCCTGAAATATTGTGAGAAGACTTGGAGAGGAAGCAAATGGTAATCTAAATTGCAAGTAGCTTCTACCCAATAGGATGAGTGGTATTGAGGAAGTGAAACTTAGCCCTCAGCCAATTTTCTTAATACTCTCTAATATTATATTTTAATTATTTCACTAATGGTACTAGAGGGGATTTCGAGGAAAATATTTCTGGATATGGTGGGAGGAAAAGCCGGATGGACTCAAATGAGTTGGGTAAAGAATCAAGGATAGACATGATTTCAACAATGGGAATTGAATATGCATCAGTTGTATGATACAGATTTCCTTGAAATTTTAGTATAATATTAGCATAAAAATTTGTATATTTTAGTAATTTGTGAGCATGTAACTTTAGTTTAAGCTTATGTTATGCAGAGCTATTGGCAGATCAAAACTAAGATTACTATTATATGTATATATTCCTTATACTTTAAGTTGGAAATATTATTGGTGTATTTTATTGTACTAATATCTTGGTATTATAGCAAACTGAAAAGGAAAAAACCAAATATTGCCTTGTATTAAAATGAGTAGAAGGAGTAAAGATTTCATGACTTCTATAGTTTTGCATTTTTTAAGCAAAATAAATAATGAATGGATTTTAGAAAATGAATTTTTAGAAGCTATGTTTACCCAAAGTATTTGAAAAATCCTAAATGATTAATTATATGAATTTATATATTTAATGCATGAATAAATTTTTTGCAACTTGCGGAAAATTAAAAATTGAAAATGTACCCAAAAATATACTTGGAGAATTCTGAGAATCAATCCTAAAAAAAATGGCGGCTAAAATATGAACTGGAAAAAATCAAAACTTAAAAATGTTTGAATTCATTCTTGTGAAAACAATTCAATGTTTTGGTTTTGAGTATATGTGTTATGAACTACGATATAGAATATCAACGGCTTCTCTTTATTGGAGTACCATGTGTTTTCCAAATTATAAGCGTGGAACAAATACTTTAGTAGTATATCAAAAACGCCCGAAAACAAGACAAAATATAAAATATATATTTGAATTTAGAAATGTGTAAGTTCAATAAAATATTAGTAACATAATTCTAGATTTAATATTTCCTCATGCCAGATACTTTCATTCCATACCAATGTTTGTAAGTAATAAATAAGACATTAGATCCAAATATTTGTATTTTAAAATTGCATTATTGTATTAGTGAAATAAGCGAAACTTTATCGATGAATATCCATCCATTTTGGCCTATAACGATTAAAAATTACACTTTAGGGAACTGCGTCATAAAATTAGGCGATTTAAATTGTGTGCAATATATATATATTGTCAATTTTGAAAATGAATTAAGATGAACTTTAATTAAAATTGTTTTTAATGCAAACATTTTGAAGTCTTAATTTATTGAGTTAAATATAAGAACGGAAATAAAATTTAGATTATACTCAAAAAGTGTTGAAACCAATGGATTTGTATCTTTTGTGCATATAAATTGTTAGAGTAAATGCCTTACTCTTTGTAGCATTTATGTACTAGAAACTTATGAATGGATTTGGATGCCAACTTCTAATATGTATAAATTTTTAAATTTGAAAATAATTTAATAATTTTTGAAATTAATGAATAGAGAATAACTACAATTCTTACTTATTATCTAAATCAAAAAAAATTGGAAACAATTTTAGAATTGAATAATTCCATAAATTTTGTGTAAATTTGAATAAACTGATATATTACTCTGATCACACACTATTTAAAATGCATAATAAATTATATACCATTTGATCATCGCATGTGAAATAAAATCAATTGCATGTATACATTAAAACCATAATAATCACTATATGAACGCATTATTTAATAGAAGCAAAGCTGAAAACCCCATAACTATCTATACAAAATATTACCATATGTCATAGAGTCATGTAAAAATCATAGTACAAGCTCCTCGCAATCTCTGTACTACTATATACACTATCAAGCTAGATCTACAACAAAACACACATGCTTAATCTTTTCCACACTTGTCTTATTATATTGTATTATCAATACTATGGAATAACTCATTAAATAGATAAAACCACAGCTTATAAAATAAAGACTCCTCCACCTATCTATGTGTTGCAAATGCTTCTTGATATAATTCAAGCAATGGGTGCTTGCTCTTTCACCTATTTGCGCCTTTTGTCTCAACAAGCTGTCCATGCAACTGAAATACTTGTGCATTCTTGGATTGGTGAAAATATTTATAAACAATTAATTAATAATTAATTCACACAACTCTTACTAATTGTATCAATTAGTTAAACTGAATACAAATAGCTCAACTATGTTTATATTAGTTAAACTGAATACAACTCCACTAACTTCCTCAATCAACTCCACCAAACTCTGTCACATGAGTTCTAATTGAAGTATCCATGCAATAGCTCCACTTAACCCTTAGGAATAGCGTAATTCCTTCTGTCAGCTCCTGTGCCACATCTGTGCACTTAACTAAAGTGCCCCAAGAGAATAAGATAATGTTTAGAGTCCAAATATTATTAAGAGCTAATAATATTCGACATATCTATTTTTAGGTTGGCAATCTAAAAATAGATTCCGCCCAATATGTCTAAAAATAGAAGTCCATCTATTTTTTCCGACTTGACCAACCATCCACAAATAGCATCTTGCAACTCATAGAACATGATCCATATGTCTAAAAATAGAATTTGTGCCAAAAATAACTTGCAGGCCCACTTAGTGAAGGTGACTCCTTTCCACTAAGCTCATCATCTTGTTGCAATCTCAACACTCCCTCTCAACAATATAAGGATTATCTGCCACCCCTATCCTACCTCTGTGGTATTCGAATTTGCTCCTGGTGAGTGCCTTCGTCAAGATATCAACATCCTGATCCTCCGTAGGAATGTATGAAAGTAACATGATCTTTCGTTGCACACAATATCTGATATGATGATACCGATCCATGAAGCCATGTCGCCTAAACTCATCCTCCTGTCTGTACCATGATCCATATCCCGATGTGCCTCTAAGATATCTCAATACATGCTTGCCTGCCTTCCAAAAGAGCTTGGTAGGCTTAATCATAGCTTGTGAAAGTTGGTTCACAACATAAAATATGTCGGGTCATGTATTGACCAGATACATAAGCAACCCCACCAACTGTCGATAAACAATGGCATCCACTACCTCCGCTAAAGTAGCATTCTCCTTCCTCCATCCACCAGGAAGAGGAGTATCAACAAGCTTGCAGCCATGCATGTTGAACTTCTCCAGTATCTCTCGGGAATACTTACCCTGAGAAACAAACAGTCCATCACTGTGCTGCCAAATTTCCAATCCCAAGAAATAATGAAGGAGTCCCAAGTCCTTCATCTCAAACTCTTTTGCAAGATCATCCTTGCATGAGAGTATCAACAGTTCATCACCCGTCAAAATCAAATCACCTACATAAATTACAATGATCAACAACTTACCCTCCACCACAATCTGGTATAGGTTAGGATCCGCCTCACTCTTGGAGAATCCAAGTCCGGTGAAATAATTGTCTATCCGTGTGTACCAAGCACGAGGTGCTTGTTTCAACCCATACAACGCTCTCTTGAGCCCCGCCATCTTTGAAGATGCGAAACCTTCGGGCTACTCTATGTACACTTCCTCCTCAATGACTCCGTTGAGGAACGCAGTCTTCACATCCATCTGATGAATGTGCCACCCCATCTGCGCTGAGAGAGAAAGAATCGTCCGTATGGAAGAATATCTTGCGACAGGTGCAAAGGTCTCCTCATAATCGATCCCCTCAATGCTAAAGCCTCGGGCAACAAATATTGCCTTGTACTTCTCCACACTCATGTCAGCTGCCTGCTTCACTTTGTAGATCCATCTCAAACCCACCACTGATTTCCCCTCTGGTCTTGGGACAATCTCCCATGCACTGTTTCTGACAATCGAATCATACTCTTCCACCATGGCATCTACCCATGTGGGGTCCTCCACAGCTTCCTCGAAAGAGGATGGCTCTGTCACGATACACTTTCTCATAAGAGCCATGTATCCAGTATACCGGTCAGGTGACTGTCTCTATCTGCGCTGTGATGTAGGTTCTCCTACAACCTTCTATGCATCTTGAGCCAGTCGCTCAGCTTCTATAGTGCGCTTCCGCCCTCTGATGGTTGGCGTTGCCTGAGTGGTCTCTTCCACTCCATGAACCTCATCTTGTGGCTGATCCACATCTTGAGACTCATCCTTAGGAACTAATAGCTCCTCATCTGCATGCAAGTGTGGCTCCCTCTCAAGCGAACACTTCATGGCTTTCTCCTCATGAAATTTGATATCCCGTCGCACAACAGTCTTGCGACTGTCTGGAAAATACACACGATATTTGTGGGGCGTATTAGTGTACCCCAAAAATATCCCAACCTCCACAGTCAGCTCCAGCTTCTTCCTGGCATCCTTCGTTACATGAATGTAAACAGGTGAACCAAAAATCCTCAAATGGGAAATATCAGGCCTCTTACCAGAAAACGCCTCCTCGGGTGTACTCATGCCAAGTATCCTGTGAGGACTCGCAGTTCTATGTTGCGTGTTACCGTGCCTCCCCGCCTGAGTGTATGGGTGAGCCCCGATCTGGCGTACAACATCGCCGTCACAACACCCACGATCGTTACGTTTCTTCCGCTCAGCAACCCCGTTCTGTTGTGGGTTATGAGGTGCTATGAGCTCTCTTCGAATTCCTTCTGCACTGCAAAAGTCCTTGAATTCGCCGGAGATGAATTCACCACCATTGTCACTCCTTAGAGCCTTCACCTACTTCCCCGATTCTTTCTCAACCAGTGCCTTGAACTCACATAACTTTGAGTATGTCTCGCTCTTCTTCTGCATGAAGAAGATCCAGCACTTACGAGAAAAATCATCAACAAATATCACATAATAGTTGTGCTTTGCTATCGGAAAGCTACTTAGAAAGGTCCACACAAGTATGCGTAAGTTATATGAGGTCGTCGTGGCGCGACTATCAGCCTATAGTGAAAAGGTGGCTTTAACAAATTTTCCCAAGGTACATCCCCTTGCTGCCCCGATCATTGCCTTGAGTGCCTGGAAAATGGGTAAAATCTGTTGTATTATCTTCAAACTCCATGGTGAAGGTGGCCCAATCTCCTGTGCCACAGCTTGCCCTCATCCCGGCTCACCACTCCTTATGCCTTGCCTGTCATTGTTGCGCATCCATCTACCTGCAATTGATAAAGGTTCTTAACTCGAACCCCTATCCTCCGGGTTTCATCAGTTGCCTTACTGCACAGGAAATCCTTTCCCTCACTAAAGACAACATCATATCCCTTGCCTTCGAACATTGCCACAGAGATAAGATTATTCTTCAATCCTGGAACATGCATGACTTCCTTCAATACGAGTTTATAAATCCCCTCTCGAAAATGGTACACGATACGATGCATACTTGTATCTACCATCATCGCCCATCTCAATGTGCACTCGGAGATACTCATCCACATCGATGAAGCAAATCTCTATCTCCTATCATGTGAAAAGATGCACCACTGTCAAGAAACCACACTGAACCCATCACACTTGAGACAAAGCATGCGATCAGCAAAAAATCTAGCTCAAACGACGAGGCTAAGGCCTCTCCAGCTGTAGTTCCAGCAGCCTGCTTATTTTTCTTCTTCTGGGGACAATTAGTGGTGTAATGTCCATGTTGAGCAACTTGTTCAAGCACTTCACCTTGGACATGTTGCTTCACCTTTTACCTTTGGAATGAGAAACTCTTTCTCTACATTCTTTAGCTGTGGCCAAATCACAATTCTTTCTTCATCGAGTTCTTTGATGAAGATGATCCCACTGATGCCTCCGCCTTATCTCCTCTTACACAGGTTCGACCAAAGTGGCTGTCTGTAGTTTCTCCCGACCATTGACAGAGTCCTGATAGGAATGCCAACTCTTCAGAAGCCCAAGGAGATCCAAGCTCACCAAGTCCTCATCATCAACAGTAACCCCCACACTTCCCAGCTCATCCCTGCATTGGATGAACTTCGTGAGGTACTTGGGCATATTTTCGCCTTTCTCCATCTTTATGTTTCTGAGTTTATCCTTGAGCGCCAACTTCCTCTGGTCACTCTTGCTTTGGAATAAATCTGTCAAGGCTTTCCACATCAAGAATGGAGAATCCTTACCATGCAGGCTGGACACTATGTGATCCTTCATGCCCTCCAATAGAATCCTTCGACACTTTGTTGTCTTCTTTTGCCAAGCCTCAATTACGGCAGCATCGCTAGAAGTAGGCTTTGGGACTTCAGCATCTATGAACTCCTTCAACCCATTGTCATCTAGCACCGCCTCCATCCTGTCCTTCCATGCAATATAATTTGAGCTGCCCTCAAGGGCATACTCCAATCGCAATCCGTTGAAAGACATCTCAACTTCAACACCAAGAAAACACTGCTGCAAATTCGAATTCCACCAGCACAAAACTCAACCGCTTCAATGTTTTGCAATTGCTCCAATGATCAATATCGCTCCGATACCATGTAGAAATTTGAATAACTGAGATATTATTCACCGATATTCTCATGATCACACACTATTTTAGCTTCATGCATAATACAGAATCTCTTCTACCATTGATCATCACATGCGGAAATAAAATCAATTGCATGCATACATTAAAACCACAAACAATCACACATATGAACACAATATTTAATGGGAAAGCTTAAACTTGAAAACCCCAACTATCTGTATATTATATGTCATGGATATCATGTAACAATCATAGTACAAAGCTCCTCACAAGCTCTCAACACTACCTCGAATTGCTACACACTATCAAGCTAGATCTAGCAAAACACATGCTCCAATCTTTTGCCACTTGATAGCCAGCCTCTATTGTGTTATCAATGCTATGGGATGGCTTCATTAAATAGATTAACCACCTGGCTTGTACTGTGCAATCCTCATGGGCTTCTCCACCTATCTGTGTGTTGCAAATAGCAACAGTATAGTCACAACTGATAGTTAACCTGCTCTTTCACCTATTTCTGCACTGGTCTCCACTTAAACTATCCATGCACTGAAGTTAACTGATGCATTCTTTAGTTGATTAATGAGTTTATAATTAGTGAATTAATTAATAATTAATTCACACCACTCTCACTAATTGTATCAATTATTTAAACTGAATACAAATAGCTCAACTATGTTTAGATTAGTTAAACTGAATACAACTCCACTAACTTCCTCAATCAACTCCACCAAACTCTGTCACATGAGTTCTAACTGAAGTATCCATGCAATAGCTCCACTTAACCCTCGGGAATAGCATAATTCCTTCTGTCAGCTCCTGTGCCACATCTGTGCACTTAACTGAAGTGCTCCAAGAGAATAAGATAATGTTTATAGTCCAAATATTATTAAGAGCTAATAATATTCAACATATCTATTTTTAGATTGGCAATCTAAAAATAGATTCCGCCCAGTATGTAAAAATAGAAGTCCATCTATTTTTTCCGACTTGACCAACAATCCACAAATAGCACCCTGCAACTCATAGAACATGATCCATATGTCTAAAAATAGACATAGTCTAAAAATAGACTTTGCGCCAAAAATAGCCTGCGGGCCGACTTAGTGAAGGTGACTCATTTCCACTAAGCTCATCATCCTGTTGCAATCTCAACATTTTGTGCAAGTGAGCATAATAATTTTTGTCTGAGTTGCATGTATTCATGGGTGAATTTTATGCTTTAATCAGTGTAGCAAACAACTAATGTTCCCAATTTTGGCAAGTCTGGTTTTATTTGGCACTTTTGAAGAATAATATGCTTCTGAATTTGTAACAGTGGTTGCTCTTGCTGCAACTTTCATTATACAAGTCTCATGATTGAAGTAATGCTATCGAGAATTTTTAATTGATGAATCAATAAACATATCATTTTTATTATATGTACTGATGAATGGAGGCATATTCCTCCTTTTTTTATCTTATTATAATTAGGTTAATTCTCATACCCTTGTATGTGATTTTTGTGATAGAAACATAAAATTTTAGTTTCGTATGGCATAATTTTGTGGTTATGATGTCAAGAATCACTAAGTGGAACTTATTTAGCATAATCTAGGAGATAAAATAAGTTGATCTAGATTATTTCTCACACATGGAATTATGAGAGCGTTTATTTCTAGTTGTTCTTAGAGCTCGCTATAAGTATGAAAATAACACATGATTCTTTTAAAGTTGAGGAGAAATGTGTTTTGGAATTGGTTTGAAGGAAAATTTATGCTTGAATTCTTAAGCTATATTGAAATAGATGAAGGAACATGATCACATGATAACTAAGTTAGTCGTATTATGAGTAAAAAATAATATATTGAGTAACAGTGTTCAATGTGACCTTTACTTATCTATACTATTAATGGTTAGTAAGGTGGGACCTTACATATGGTATCAAAGCAAGCTACAACACTAGGGCCTAATGGGCTAACATGCTTGCTTGTAGGTTGATGATATATGAATGTTGATTTTTCATGTTGACTTGGAAGCATATTGGTTGCATAGGGAATATTCTTATTATGTCATTTAGAAACTCATAAAAGAAAAAAAGAATGTTTTCTTATAATCCTTAATATTTTAGTTAAGAAAAATTATTTTAAATATGTTAAAGGACTTAAATACATGTTGGGAAAGGATGTGCCTAATAATTTGGGGTTAAAAATAAGTATGTGAATGAAGAAAAGCCAAATATTGCTAACAATAATTATAATGAAGAATTGTGAATGGGGTTGGGTAAGAGTTTCATGAATTATGGTTTTGTATTGTTTTAATTGAAATAGGTAATTAGATGCATTTTAGAAAGGGTTTCAGGGTATGTTTGCAAAGTTTTAGAAAAATACCTAAATGAGTAATGCTATCAATTTATATATTTATGCATGAATAAGTGCTAACTTGCAGGTTACAAGAGAAGTAAGAAAATGGACATGTACCCAAATATACTTGGAGGAATTATAGAATCAACCCTTAAAATAAAATGCAGAAATAATGGCACCTAGGATATGGTTTGGAAGATCAAAGGCTTGAGGTATGTTTGAGGTAATTTTCAGTTATGTCTTATGTCTCATTCTTATTAATAATTCAATGTTTTGTGATTCAAGTTTTTGGTATAATATTGTGAGAGTTTTGATAGAAAGCCTTAATGGTTATAACATTCAGGGCTACCATGTGTTTTCCAAATTGTAGCAATGGCTGCAATAAGCTTGTCCAATTATGTCAAAGGAAGTAGCTTGTTGGATTGTAAAATGTTTCAAGAACTCATATGGTGGATTTAAAAATGTGTAAATTCAATGAAAATATATTAGTAGCATAAATCTAGGTTGTCTTTCCTCATCTATAGTTGTAGATGAAAGTTTGAATTCCATGTGTTTGAAAAAAGTGGTAGATGAGACATTATGGATCCAATTTTTTGTTGTTTTAAAGAATTGCATCGGTGTATTGGAAGTTATTCAGCCTAACATTACGGGGTATCTATGCATTTTGACCCTATAACCCCCCATTTTATTCCAAAAAAAACACTTTTCGGAACCCATATCATAAATTTGGGAGATTTTGCAAATTGTTGTTGGTAACTGTGTGTCTGTTGTCAAGTTTTTGGTGAAGGATTAAGATGAATTAGTGCCTATTTTTAATATGCAAACATTTGAAGTCTTAATTTATTAATTGTATGAGTTAAATAGGTTGAGTAAGAATCTTATATTGCATTCTTTCAAAGTTTTTTTCAAAAGGCCTCAATGGTTGTAGCTTGTAAATTGCATGCTTGCAAAGTGTTTGTTAGAACACCTCAATGGTTGTATCTTTTGTGCATATAAATTGCTAGAGTAAATGTCTTACTTACTGTAGCTTTTATGTACTAGAAATTTATGAATAGATTATTTAATGGATGTAGCTTTCTATGTCTAGAGGTTTTTGAATGTGAAAATGAAATTAATAAGTTGTTGAAGCGTGAATAGAGAGGAAAATTGTTACTTTTATTATCTAAATCTTTCATAAAAAAATATGGGTTGTCGTTGGAAACAATTTTTACAGTGACTAATTTCGTAGGATTTTTTGCAAGTGAACATAATAAGTTTCGTCTAAGTTGCATGTATTCATGGGTTCAACCTTATGCTTTAATGTTGTAGAAAACAACTATTGTGCCCAATTTTGGCAAGTCCATTGTTTTATTTGGCACTTTGAAGAATAATATGATTCTAAATTTGTGACAGTGGTTGCTCTTGCTAAAACACTCATTATACAAGTCTCATGATTCAAGTAATGCTATTGGGAATTTTTAATTGATGAATCAATAAAAATATCATATTTATTAGATTTACTAATGAAGAGAGGCATATTCCTCCTTCAGTTATATTATTACATGTAGGTTAATTCACATACCCTTATATGTGATTTTTGTGATAGAAGCATAAAATTTTCGGTTATTGTGGCATACTTTTGTGGTTATGATGTCAAGATTCAATAAGTGGGACTTATTTAGCATAATGTAGGAGACAAAATAGGTTGATCTAGCTTAATGTTCACACGTGGTATTATGGTGGCATTTATTTCTAGTCTTACTTAGAGCTCACTATAAGTATGAAAAGAGCACATTCTTCTTTTAAAATTGAGGAGAAATGTGTTTTGGAATTGGTTTTAACGGGAATTTATCCATAACTCCTTATGTTATATTGAAATATATGAAGGAACATTATCACGTGATAACTAAGTTAGTCGTATTATGAGTAAAAAAAATTATTGAGTAATAGTGGTCAATGTGACCTTTACTTATCCATACTATTAATGGTTGGTAAGGTGGGACCTTACATATGGTATCTGAGTGAGCTACAACACTAGGGCCTAATGGGCTAACATGCTTACTTGTAGGTTGATCATATATGAATGTTGCGTTTGCATGTTGACTTGGAAGCATATTGGTTTCATAGGGGATATTATTATTATGTCATTTAGAAACTCATGAAAGAAAAATAATGTTTTATTATATTCCTTAATATTTTTTTTAAGAAATATTTTTGTAAATATGTTAAAGGAATTAAATACACGTTTGGAAAGGATGTTCTTGAGAATTTGGGGTTAAACCTAAGCATGTGAATGAAAATAAGCCAAATGTTGTTAACAATAATTATAATGAAGAATTTTGAAGGAGGTTGTGTAAGAGTTTCATGACTTATGGTTTTGTATTGCTTTAATTGAAATAGGTAATTAGATGCATTTTAGAAAGGATTTCACGGTGTGTTTGCAAAGTGTTTGACAAAATCCCTTAATGAGTAATGTTATCAATTTATTTTATGCATGAATAAGTGCTAACTTGCAGCTTACAAGAGAAGTAAGAAAATGGACATGTACCCAAAATATACTTGGAGGAATTACATAATCAACCCTTAAAAGAAAATGTAAAAATAATGGCAGCTAAAATATGGTTTGGAAGATCAAAGGCTTGAGGTATGTTTGAGGTAATTTTCAGTTATGGCTTATGTCTCATTCTTATTAATAATTCAATGTTTTGTGATTCAATTTTTTAGTATAGTACTGTTAGAATTTTGACAGAAAGCCTTAATGGCTATAGCAATCAGGGCTACCAAGTGTTTGCCAAATTGTAGTAGTGGCTGCAATAAGCTTGTCCAATTATGACAAAGGAAGTAGCCTGTGGGATTGTAAAATGTTTTAAGAACTTGTATGGTGGATTTAGAAATGTGTAAATTCAATGAAAAACTCTTACTGGCATAATTCTAGGTTGTCTTCCTCATGCATAGTTGTAGATGAAAGTTTGTGTTCCATGTGTTTGAAAAAAGTGGTAAATGAGAGATTATGGATCTAAATTTTTGTTGTTTTAAATAATTGCATCAGTGTATTGGATGTGATTCATCCAGGAATCAGGGGGTATCTATGCCTTTTGACCCTGTAACCCCCCATTTGATTCCAAAATAAACACTTTTCAAAACCAGATCATAAATTTGGGCGATTTTGTATATTGTTGCTACCAACTGTGTGTGTTTGTTGTCAAGTTTTTGGTGAAGGATTAAGATGAATTAGTCCCTAATTTTAATATCCAAACATTTGAAATCTTAATGTATTAATTGGATGAGTTAAATAGGTTGAGTAGGAATATTAGATTGCATGCTTGCAAAGTGTTTGCCAAAAGGCCTCAATGGTTGTAGCTTGTAGATTGCATGCTTGCAAAGTGTTTGTCAAAAGACCTCAATGGTTGTATATTTTGTGCATATAAATTGTTAGAGTAAATGTCTTAATTACTGTAGCTTTTACGTACTAGAAATTTATGAATATATTACTTAATGGATTGATCTGAAATTGTGAGAACAAAGTATTTCTCATACATAGATTGATAGCAGGGGGCTTTTACTGGTTATTTCACCTTTACTAGAAAGGATGAAACCAGAAGCTTCTGGCCCACAAACTGGCTCTTCCTAAAGAAATAAAATGTAAACACTGAAATAGATCCGATCAATGAAAGTATTTGTTTATGTGCAAAGTATTCATTAATCAAAATTTTATGTGTGAATAATCAAGTTCAAGTATTCTGCAAATGAAGTAATGTGGTTTGAAGTTGAACTAATGAGTTTTGTTCACTGTATAAGCCTCATTGCGAAAAGTGTACTCATGAAAAGTTACTGTTTAATGTAGCATAATCTGAAATATAACAGAAAAAATGCACAGCATAACAGTAAGCATTTGTTTAAGCAATTCACCCCTCTCTTGGGCTACCTCTGTTGGGTCCAAAAGCCTCTAATTAGGCTTTTCCCTTTTTCATTAATGCTAAAAATATGAATTACACTGTGTAGAAAGCCTAAAAAGGAAAAATAAGCTAAAAATTCAGAAACAGAAGGCTGAAATTAGTATAAATCGACTATTCATTCACCTCCAATGAATAAGTATAGTCCAACACAACTGATCTTTCATTAGGCCCTTGTGGCTCCACAACCAAAATCGCTGGTAAAATCACTGATAGAGTGCCCTGATGGCTCTGCAACCTATCCCAACAGCTCCAGAATGCTTCAATACCCCAAAATCAAAAAAAAAATCATCCCAAATGGACTTCCCTAACCAAAGTTATGGCTAACTGAAGTTTTCCCAATGTCACCTAGAAAAACTCCAGCTAAATCTGGCTAATTGCCAGATAGCACTGACAAATCTGGAGTTAGGCGCTGAATTTGGGGAGCCGCCAAATATTCCGCTGGAATGAGAGGGTTGGCGGATAAGCCCCATGGGACCGCACCGTTCGGAGGTTGGTTGAACAACTTTACGTTATACACGACATATAATAATGTTTTAACCATATATTTAAATGCACCTCCACACCTTCCACCGGTCCACGGGACCACGACCCAAACAAAAAACGCGCCACACAAAATTCAAATTTTAAATATATATTCACGCCATAGGTTTAACAACAACCACAGCGTGGCCCAACGGTCGGTCTGTTGTGTTTCCATTGGTCTGACCCACGTTCGAATCCGTCTGCGACCAAAACAAATTTTTGAATGCCCATTCCATTCCGCCTTGGGGCCACATGATGGCCTCCGGGATGGCCATGTGGCGCCCTTTGATTGGCCACAAGCAGAATATTCCGTAGAATATTTTGTGGAATATTCCATGGAATATTCCCAAAATATTCCACGAAATGTTCCAAGAATATTCTGTGGAATATTCTTTTTTTAATAAAAAAATTTTATAAAGTCAATTTTGGCCATTTTTTAATTGAAATTGGAAAACTTCAAAGCTGAATATCTTTCTCATACGGCATCGGTTTTCAGTGCCGTTTGCGTCTATAGGATCTTTTTTCCAATCTCTTTCCATTCGTTCTAGTTTGGACCAATTCTGAGCAACTTCATTTTTGAGCATTTTTCTACAAGAGACTTGATCTCCTGATCACAACTCCCAAATGGGAAGCTTTTGGACCCCAAAATCCCTCTGATTACTGAAGTTGATGATGTGGAGACTGATTCTCCACTCTTCCACCCTTGAACAACTGAAATCTTCCCGATTTCATCAAATGAAGCTTTTGAGAAAATGATAATCCGTCTCTGGAATCAACTGATTGACCATTGCTAAGATTGACGGAGTCATGATGCAAATGATTAAAATTTGCAAAACAACAATTGTAATCTGCAAAAAACAAATTTTTTCTACACTGATCAAACTTCCCAGAAGACTTAAAATAACTTTCACCTTGCAATCTGTTCCCATGGTGAATTCGACCATTCTGAAACCAACTTTTTCCCATGCTGAATGGTGTGTCCTAGTTCTTGCTTGCACTGCTTTGCTTTGACACTTCATTCTAAGCATTGGCTGACCCAAAAGGTAATTTTTGCAACATAACATCATCTTCTTTCAAAGACAAACTGTTATCAAACTGAGACAAATCATTAGCAACATCATAAAAAGGCGAATGCTCAAAATCTGGTCGTTTCAACATCAACAAAGTTAAATTTTGACTTGCATTAACCAGTCTTTTCAATTGATTTGCATGGAGTAATGAAGATTCCAGCTTCTTCTTGTGAGCTCTCACAATGTACTCTTTACCATATTTTAACAAGTGATACTTGTTTTCATGGCGATGAAAGATGGCCTTCCTGTCAAATAAATAAGGACTTCCCAAAACAATACCTGAGATATCAAGCGGCACCACATCAAGTTCAACTGTGTCAATAAAGTGTGCAGTTATTGCAAAGCGCAATATGCACTTCCTTGAAACTTGCAATTTGGCATCCTTGCATATCCATCCAAGTGGATAAGGCTTCGGATGTGGAATGGTCTCAAGTTTAAGCTGCTTGACCAAGTCTTCAGATATAATATTCGCTTGTGACCCACTATCAAACAGTGTGTCAATTTTGGTATGTTTTGAAATTACCCTCACATGTAAGAGCTCTATCCTCCTCTTTTCTTCATTAGTATCTTTGTGACAATTCAAAGAGCTAGAACTGGGAATTGTGTCTTGCACCACTTCTTTCCCCTTAATATTCTTTAAAACCATGGTTATACTTTTTGTCTCATCTCCTGAGTCTGACCCTAAGTCTTGCTCAACTGTTGCTACAATTTTCTTCTTTTATTTGGTCTTGTTTTTGTTCTTGAATTTTTCTGGTTTCAATTCAGGATAAAGCTTCCAACAATGATCTTCATCGTGACTTGTCTTTGAACAGTTCTTGCAAAAGAACTTTCCTTTTTCTTTTCTTGAATTTGCAAATCTTTTCTTTCCTTTGTTTTTGAAATTACTATCCTCATCAAAAGTATTCTTTCCTCTAGCTTCTAAATGTGTAGCCTGGACACACACTTCATCTAAGCTAGTGGGATTGAACATTAGAATAGTATGTTGCTGATAATTGTGCAAACCTCCTATGTATTTCAACAAGGTGTCTTGACTTTGTAAGTCTACTCCAAGTAGAAGTGCTCTCCTTCTAAACTCTTGGGTATAATCTTGCACATTTTGACCCTTAAGTTGCTTAAAATTTTGCCAATTCATGATTGATTTATGAATATGAGCAAGAGGATAAAATTGTTTCTTAATAGCTGTAATAAACTCATTCCAAGTTAGAGTTATCTTACCATGCTTTTTAATTTCCTCCTTGGTCTTGCCTTCCCACCAAACCAAAGCTGCTCCATCCATTCTCAAAGAGGCTAATTGGATTTTTGTTTCATCATCATGCAAATTCTGAATCCTTAGATAGACTTCTAGCTGTCTAATCCAGTTATCCAATTTTTCTGCATTCACATCACCATTAAACATCGACAACTCAAACTTCACATCAAGCTTTAACAAAGGATTTTTAAGAGATGTTTTTGTTTTGTGTGACTGATTAACAGAAGTAGAAGAGGATGATGTGGAGGAAGAGGATGACAATGGAGATGGTGGATCACCATTTCCTCCATTCCCTTTCTTAGACTCATCTTTGTCTTTCTTTCCTCCTGAAGAATCTCCTTCTTCTTTTTGGTTTCTAGACCCTTCTCCAGCAATCCTATCATTTCTCTCCTGGTATAGGATCCTAACCATCTCAATCATGTCCAAGAAAGCTTTTCTAAAGACTCTTTCTTCTTCCTTGGGATCCATTTCCTCATGTACTTCTCATTCTCTGGAAGACATGTTTGTGGTTGATTCTAAGGCTAATGAGGATGAAATGGAAGGTGGAGATAATGGCACTCTAACCCTCCTTGGTTGAGGATTAACTTGTTCTCTAACCAATTGACCTTCCCCTCTTTTAAATTTCAGCCTAGTAAGCATCAAATTTTGCAGAATAACACAATATTCTTGCACAAATTTCACAAACTCTTAAGCAAAACCTAGAGCTCTGATACCAATCTGATCTGAAATTGTGAGAACAAAGTATTTCTTATACAAAGATTGACAGTAGGGGGATTTTAATGGTTATTTCACCTTTACTAGAAAGGATGAAACCAGAAGCTTTTGGCCCACAAACTGGCTCTGCCTAAAGAAATAAAATGTAAACACTGAAATAGATCCGATCAATGAAAGTATTTGTTTATGTGAAAAGTATTCATTAATCAAAATTTTATGTGTGAATAAGCAAGTTCAAGTATTCTGCAAATGAAGTAATGTGGTTTGAAGTTGAACTAATGAGTTTTGTTCATTGTATAAGTCTACTTGGGAAAAGTGTACTTATGAAAAGTTATTGTTTAATGTAGTAGAATCTGAAATATAACAACAAAAATGCACAGCATAACAGTAAGCATTTGTTTAAGCAGTTCACCCCTCTCTTGGGCTACCTCTGCTGGGTCCAAAAGCCTCTAATTAGGCTTTTCCCTTTTTCATTAATGCTCAAAATATGAATTACACTGTGTAGAAAGCCTCAAAAGGAAAAATAAGCTGGAAATTCAGAAACAGAAGGCTGAAATTAGTATAAATCGACTATTCATTCACCTCCAATGAATAAGTATAGTCCAACACAGCTGATCTTTCATTAGGCCCTGGTGGCTCCACAACTAAAATCGCTAGTAAAATCACTGATAGTTCGCCCCGATGGCTCTACAACCTGTCCCAACAGCTCCAGAATGCTTCAATACCCCAAAATAAATAAATAAATCGTCCCAAATGGACTTCCCTAGTCAAAGTTATGGCTAACTGAAGTTTGCCTAGTGTCACCTAGAAAAACTCCAGCTAAATCTGGCTAACTGCCAGATAGCACCGACAAATCTGGAGTTAGGCACTGAATTTGGGGAGCCGCCAAATATTACGCCGAAATGAGAGGGCTGGCGGATAAGCCCCATGGGACCGCATCGTTCGGAGGTTGGTTGAAAAACTTTAAGTTATACGCGGCATATAATAATGTTTTAACCATATATTTAAATGCACCTCCACACCTTCCGCCGGTCCACAGGACCACGACCCAAACGAAAAAAGTGGCACACAAAATTCAAATTTTAAATATATATTCACGCCATAGGTTTAACAACAACCACAGCGTGGCCCAACGGTCGGTCCGTTGTGTTTCCATTGGTCTGACCCACGTTCAAATCAAAAATTTAAAAAAAAAAGAAAAGCTCTAGGTTGGTATCAGAGCTCTAGGTTTTGATTAAGAGTTTGTGAAATTTGTGCAAGAAAATTGTGTTATTCTGCAAAATTTGATGCTTACTAGGCTGAAATTGAAAAGAGGGGAAGGACAATTGGTTAGAGAACAAGTTAATCCTCAGCCAAGGAGGGCTAGAGTGCCATTATATCCACCTTCCATTTCATCCTCAATAGCCTTAGAATCAGCCACAAACATGTCTTCCAGAGAAGGAGAAGTACATGAGGAAATGGATCCCAAGGAAGAAGAAAGAGTCTTTAGAAAAGCTTTCTTGGATTTGACTGAGATGGTTAGGATCCTATACCAGGAGAGAAATGAAAGGATTGCTGGAGAAGGGTCTAGAAACCAAAGAGAAGAAGGAGATTCTTCAGGAGGGAAGAAAGACAAAGATGAGTCTAAGAAAAGGAATGGAGGAAATGGTGATCCTTCATCTCCATCGTCATCCTCTTCCTCCACATCATCCTCTTCAACTTCTGTTAATCAGTCACACAAAACAAAAACATCTCTTAAAAATCCTTTGTTAAATCTTGATGTAAAGTTTGAGTTGTCGATGTTTAATGGTGATGTGAATGCAGAAAAATTGGATAACTGGATTATACAGCTGGAAGTCTATCTAAGAATTCAGAATTTGCATGATGATGACACAAAAATCCAATTAGCCTCTTTGAGAATGGATGGAGCAGCTTTGGTTTGGTGGGAAGCCAAGACCAGGGAGGAAATTAAAAAGCATGGTAAGATAACTCTAACTTGGAATTAGTTTATTATTGCTATTAAGAAATAATTTTATCCTCTTGCTCATATTCAGAAAGCAATCATGAATTGGCAAAATTTTAGGCAACTTAAGGGTCAAAATGTGCAAGATTATACCCAAGAGTTTAGAAGGAAAGCACTTCTACTTGGAGTAGACTTACAAAGTCAAGACACCTTGTTGAAATACATA
Source organism: Pinus albicaulis (assembly GCA_034641835.2). Classification (NCBI taxonomy): domain Eukaryota; kingdom Viridiplantae; phylum Streptophyta; class Pinopsida; order Pinales; family Pinaceae; genus Pinus; species Pinus albicaulis. The sequence goes on from CM076575.1 coordinate 492,920,982, forward strand.
GGAGGTTTGCAAAATATCTGCAACATACTATTCTAATGTTCAATCCTACCAGCTTAGATGAAGTATGTGTGCAGGCTACACATTTAGAAGCTAGAGGAAAGAATATTTTTGAGGATAGTAATTTCAAAAACAAAGGAAAGAAAAGAGTTGCAAATTCAAGAAAGGAAAAAGGAAAGTTCTTTTGCAAGAACTGTTCGAAGACAAGTCATGATGAAGATCATTGTTGGAAGCTTCATCCTGAACTGAAACCAAAAAAATTCAAGAACAAAAACAAGACCAAAGAAAAGGAGAAAACTGTAGCAACAGTTGAGCAAGACTTAGGGTCAGACTCAGGAGATGAGACAAAAAGCATAGCCATGGTTTTAAAGAATATTAAGGGGAAAGAAGTGGTGCAAGACACAATTCCCAGTTCTAGCTCTTTGAATTGTCACAAAAATACTCATGAAGAAAAGAGGAGGATAGAGCTCTTCCATGTGAGGGTAATTTCAAAACATACCAAAATTGACACACTGTTTGATAGTGGGTCACAAGCGAATATTATATCTGAAGACTTGTGTTGAGAATGCAACAAGATGAGGAGCTTAGTGGAAAGAAGTCACCTTCACTAAGTGGGCCCGCAGGGTATTTTTGGCGCAAAGTCTATTTTTAGACTATGTCTATTTTTAGACATATGGATTATGTTCTATGAGTTGCAGGATGATATTTGTGGATGGTTGGTCAAGTCGGAAAAAATATATGGGCTTCTATTTTTAGACATACTGGGCGGAATCTATTTTTAGATTGCCAGTCTAAAAATAGATATGTCGAATATTATTAGCTCTTAATAATATTTGGACTCTAAACATTATCTTATCCTCTTGGAGCACTTCATTTTGATGCCTGGATGTGGCACATGCAGATGACAGAAGGAATTACGCTATTCCTAGGGTTTAGTGGAGCTATTGCATGGTTGACTTCAGTTAGAACTCATGTGACAGAGTTTGGTGGAGTTGATGAGACAGTTAATGGAGTTGTGTTCAGTTTAACTTAGTTGAGCTAGTTTTATCTAGTCTAACTGATTGATACAATTAGTGAGAGTGGTGTGAATTAATTATTAATTAATTCACTAATTATTAACTCATAAATCAACTAAATAATACATCAGTTAACTGCAGTGCATGGACAGTTTCAGTGGAGACCAGTGGGGAGGTAGGTGAAAGAGCAGTGTGACTATCAGTTGTGACTATACTGGTGCATGAGATTTGCACACACATTGATGGAGAAGCCAATGAGGATTGCGCAGTACATACTGGTGGGATTTGAACCTTGATCTCATGATTATCCATATTGGATTGCGTAGTAGAGGCTGGCTAACAGGTGGAGTAGATTGGAGCATGTGATTTGTATGATCTAAGCTTGTGTAGTGTGTAACAATTGGAGATAGTGCTGAGAGCTTATGAGGAGTTTGTACTATGATTGTTACATGATCTCTATCATTATAATATACAGATAGTTGGGGGTTTTCAGCTTTAAGCTTTCCCATAAATACTGTGTTTATATGTGTGATTATTTATGGTTTTAATGTGCGCATGCGATTGTTTAATTTCCGCAAATTGATGTTCAATAGTAGAAGAGGTTATGTATTATGCATGAAGCTCAAATAGTGTGTGATCAGGATAATCTCAGTGAATAATTTAAGAGTTCTTCAAATTTCTACAGCTTGGTCAAGCAGCTTAAACTTGAGACCATTCCACATCTGAAGCCTTATCCACTTGGATGGATATGCAAGGATGCCAAATTGCAAGTTTCAAGGAAGTGCATATTGTGCTTTGCAATAACTGCACACTTTATTGACACAGTTGAACTTGATGTGGTGTTGCTTGATATCTCAGTTATTGTTTTGGGAAGTCCTTATTTATTTGACAGGAAGGCCATCTTTCATCGCCATGAAAAAAAGTATCACTTGTTCAAAGATGGTAAAGAGTACATTGTGAGAGCTCACAAGAAGAAGTTGGAATCTTCATTACTCCATGCAAGTCAATTGAAAATAATGGCTAATGCAAGTCAAAGTCTAACTTTTTTGATGTTGAAACGACCAGATTTTGAGCATTCGCCTTTTTATGATGTTGCTAATGATTTGTCTCAGTTTGATAATAGTTTGTCTTTGAAAGAAGATGATGTTATGTTTCAAAAATTACCTTTTGGGTCAACCAATGCAAAAAATGAAGTGTCAAAGAAAAGCAGTGCAAGAAAGAAGGACACACCATTCAGCATGGGAAAAAGTTGGTTTCAGAATGGTTGAATTCGCCATGGGAACAGATTGCAAGGTGAAAGTTATTTTAAGTCTTCTGGGAAGTTTGATCAATGTAGAAAAAGATTTTTTCTGCAGATTACAATTGTTGTTCTGCAAATTTTAATCATTTGCATCATGACTCAGTCAATCTTAGCAATGGTCAATCAGTTGATTCCAGAGACAGATTATCATTTTCTCAAAAGCTTCATTTGATGAAATCGGGTAGATTTCAGTTATTCAAGGGTAGAAGAGTGGAGAATCAGTCTCCACATCATTAGCTTCAGTAATCAGAGGTCTTTTGGGGTCCAAAATCTTCCCATTTGGGAGGTGTGATCAGGAGATCAAGTCTCTTGTAGAAAAATGCTCAAAAATGAAGTTGCTCAGAATTGGTCCGAACCAGAACGACTGGAAAGAGCTCGGAAAAACGATCTTGTAGACACAAACGACAATAAACCAACGTCATATGAGGAAGATATTTAGCTTTGAAGTTCGCCAATTTCAGTTAAAAAAATGGCCCAAAGTTGACTTTATAAAAAATATTTTTTATTAAAAAAAGAATATTCCACAGAATATTCTGAGAATATTCCACAAAATATTCTATGGAATATTCCGTATGTGGCCAATCAAAGGGCGCCACGTGGCCAGCCCGGAGGCCGCCACGTGGCCCCAAGGTGGAATGTAAATGGCGTTCAAAAGTTTGTTTATGGTCGGCAGGATTCGAACGTGGGTCGGGGCGGAGACAACCCAACGGACCAACCAACGGGCCACAACTCTGTTTCATATTATTCAACAGAATTGACATATATTTCAATGATTAATGTTGTTAGGGCGGGGCCGTAAAGGGGCCAACCCCTCGGCGATGAGACCACTCGCAGAAGGCCAGGAGCTAATTTTAATCGGTGTAGATATGACAAATGTTGTAACCGTTAACATGTGAATGGGCGGAGGTTGCGGTTAGTTACATTTCGGTTTTTAAAACGATTTGTTATAACATAAAACACGGCGGGTTGGATGGGTGCATGTGACCACGTCCCCTGCATTTAATGTAACCGCCCGTTAAATTTGGGGCGCACCGCAAAATCTAGCCTTTGTTGCCATTTTTAACTGGAGTTAAGTCCAGTTCTCCACATTTAGTGGAGTTTTTCTAGGTGACACTGGGAAAACTTCAGTTAGCCATAACTTTGGCTAGGAAAGTCCTTTTGAGACTTGATCTCCTGATCATGGATGTAGCTTCCTAATTCTACAAGTTTTTGAATGTGAAAATGAATTTAATAAGTTGTTGAAGTGTGAATAGAGAATAGGACAGTTGTTGCTTTTATTATCTAAAGCTTTCATAAAAAAAGGGGTTGTTGTTGGAAACAATTTTACAGTGACTTTCATAGGATTTTTTGCAAGTGATAATAATAAGTTTCATCTAAGTTGCATGTATTCATGGGTGCAGTCTTAATCTCTAATGATTGTAGCAAACAACTATTGTTCCCAATTTTGGCAAGTCTTATTTTATTTGGCACTTTTGAAGAATAATATGCTTCTGAATTTGTAATAGTGGTTGCTCTTGCTGCAACATTCATTATACAAGTCTCATGATTCAAGTAATGCTATTGCGAATTTTTAATTGATGAATCAATAAAAATATCATATTTATTAGATTTACTGATGAAGAGAGGAAAATTCCTCCTTCGGTTATCTTATTACAAGTAGGTTAATTCACATACCCTTATATGTGATTTTTGTGATAGAAGCATAAAATTTTAGGTTCTTGTGGCATACTTTTGTCGGTATGATGTCAAGAGTCAATAAGTGGAACTTTTTTAGCATAATCTAGGAGTTAAAATAGGTTGATCTAGCTTAATGCTTACACATGGAATTATGGTGGAATTTATTTCTAGTCTTACTATTATCACTCTCCCTTAGGGCTAATCTCCAGACCAAGCACCAGCAACACAACACCAAAAAAGATGAAATGAGGGGTTTTATCAATAGTCTTATTGTAAATTTTCATAAAAAAAAAGTTAGCCCTCAGGGCTAATTTCCAACAGCAAGGTTATTATATTTTTTTCATCAAAGGAATATCATGAGTGCCAACCACAGGACCAAGACTGAGCACCAAATCCAAGTCACAAGTAAAGGGGCCCAGTGCATAAGCACCAAGTCAAAGTTCACAAGGGGGACGAGCGCATTACTCACATCGAAATACTATGTAACCAACGAAATATGAATTTTAACCAAATTCTTCCACATATGTAATAAAATTTACAAAATGACAAAAGGAATTTGTCGCATGTGGTTAAGTCTCACTCTCCATCCAACGACCCGATCAATTAGTCCACCAAATCAATGGCCCACAACTTTTTTCGCACCCCCCTATCCATCTAAGTTTTACCAGGGGGGGGGGGTTCCAAAAAGTATTTTCCTCCTCGGTGGTCCCACGTCGACGTGTCAGCCTCTCATCATTTCACACCACCACCCCCCCCCCCCCCCCCCACCTGCAAACCTCTTACCACTCCTACCCTCGCCCCCCCACAATCTTCCAAACCAACCCATTTTACCACTCTCCTTCCTACACGCTCCCCTCCACTCTTATCCCAACGCGTTGCTAAAACTATTAGTTTATTGCATGACATCCCAGGGTAACCATTCAAACTTATAATGGACCCACGCCCCTAACAGAAACATCACTCACCCTTCCTTCATCGCCAAATCTCTATCACTATAGTCAATGTAGAAAGACAAGTGGTTGAGTCAGTTAATGAGATTAGGAATATCATTGGGCCATCCGTTTTAGGGGAAGCTCAGAAATCCATTCCAAATGGATGACATGGTTAAAACAACTCACCATTTTTTCCACCTCACCAACACACAACTCATCCTCAAATTCTGAATATCAGAGCCTAAATTCTAGCATGACAGTTTGCCACCTGATCATGGATATTGCCACCTTAGACAAAGTTGTGTGGTTTGATAAGCATTATTAGTATGCGTTATTTAAAGTTTGTTGATGAAATTAATAATCATAGAGTCATTTTAGGTTACAAACTCTTTTCAACATAATTATCTCTAATTTGTCTCAATGTAATGAATTCCTTTTGGGATTATAACTCTACATCAGTTTTGAGAGTCTAGCCGAGGTGGCAGACCTATGTAAAATGGTTTTCACTCTATAAATAGGGGATTTTCAGATTTAGAGAGGTTTGATGGATGTAAGGGCTTAAGCTACTATTGTAATATTTTTCTTTGTTAAGAGAAGTTGCAGAAGACTTTTGTTTCAGACTTGAGATTCTATTTGAGTATTTATGCATTTGTGTCCTTTGTATTTTTAATGTTATCTCAAATTACTCTTACATAATTACTTGGAATTCATAGATTATTATGCTCCAGCTTCCTTTATGTATATTGTTTTGTTGTCAGAATTTTTTTTATAAGAACTCATGTGCCTCAGCTTCCATGAAAGAAAATTTTGTGTAATTGAATTCTCATTCTGACCCCATGCCCAATGGTAGCCCTCACACATCTTTCACCTGCAAAAAATTTTCCAAAAAAAGCATCTAAGAGTTAGCCATCTTTGTTTTAAAGTTTTTTTAAGGAATATCATATATTTTTTTGAGAGATCCCTCTCTGGTTGGAAGGGCTAACTTCCAACCCTAAGTGGTTTGAAATATTTACATTAAATTGACTATTGAGCAGCCCAATTAGTCTCAGTTTGGTGATAACATTTTGGTGCATTTTCTGGGAGTCGAAGCTACATTTTCTCGGAAAATTGTGTTCAATCAAAGAAATTGAACTCTTGAAGGTAGCAGGAGATTAGAAATATTCAAGGTTGTACTTCTACCTTGGTGACTCCATTCTTAAATAATTCATAAATTCAAAGCTTCATGGTGACTCCACTACTTGAATATTAGTAGCTTGATGAAGTTCCAAGATGAGTTCTACTACAAGAATAAATCCCAGATATGCTCCTATGGATCAGTTTCACATCTATGGTTTTCCAAATCCTATGCCTCGTGTTGATTGGTCAACCCATATTCCAATTTTCAAAGATGAAAAGAAAGATGATGTCGGTTTTCATTTGGTTAAGTTCCACATACATGTATGTAGATTGAGGGTTGATTTTCCTGAAGATTGTCTCATGAAGATGTTTATGGCTACCCTAGAATACAAAGCTAGAGTATGGTATGAAGGGTTGAAATCGGGAATCTTTTGTTTTCTTAAAGATTTCCATAGAATATTTTTTGAACATTATGGGAAGTCTCATCCTTTATCATCATTGTTTCAAGATCGTTTCAATATTTGGAAATGTTTCATTCAATATATTAAAATTATTCATGATGATCTAGATTGTATGGATGATGAGGAGATATTAGAGGCACTTTATGAATTTTCCTCTCAAGCTAGTTGTCTTGAAGATCAAGAAGTCACATCCTTAGTTGAAGATGAAATTAATCAAGAGCTTGATGATGATATTCATGTTTTTTCTCATAAGATAAATGAAGATATGCAACATATTTGTAAGCTTTTAAGTGATCAAGACTGCCCATCAAATTATGTTTCAAACCTCTTATTTCTTGAGTCTGTCTCAAAAGGGGTTTTTTAGGATCAAGTCTCTGAAAACACATGTAAAGAGATATAAATTATTGAACAAGTACATGACATGGAGTATCAAGAAAGCTACAGTTCAACTCATGATATTTCTCAAACAAAGACACAAGAGAGTGATGAAAATGATAGAACATAAGCTCAGTCAAGCATGTTTTATTTTCAAGAGACTGTTCAAGAAATAAGTGAGTCAATTGATGATGATATTTGAATTAAAAAAATAGAATAAGGGACAACAGTTAGAAATGAAGCTTGTCTCCCTAGTTTTGTCCATCAAGAAAAATAAAATTTTCATGTCTTTCATGATCCTTTGGTTAACTTGTTGCAGTCATCAGTGAAGATGGAGTCTAATTTTTTATAAGTTCAAATTATGGATTCAATTTTTATTTTGAGCTGCCACTAGATGATCTATTTCTGATTTTACTCAAGCACAGTCAAGGAGCCTAGGTGTTAGATTAGCTTTTTGATTGGATTTATTGGAAATTTCATATTACTTGAATTAAGCTTGTCGTTTGCAGTTGTTAGACAGGTTTCCATGTACAAAAATAAGCTCATAGGAATGATAAAGTTTGGTTTTCAATTCTTAGTTTCATTATCAGTTTGTAAATTTGTTGCTTTCAGTTTGGAATTTTGTCTTCAGTTAGAGAGCAGGTTACAGTTTAGCATTTCATGGCCGAAGGAAAGTATGTCAAAGCTTCAAGAGAAATCCAAATGGTTAGGAAATGGAACTATGGATCTAAGGTTATTTGTTGCCCTGCAGGGGGGACATCAACCCCAGTTGGAGCCAATGTTATCACTTGCCCTTAGGGCTAATATCCATACCAAGCACCAACAACACATCACCAAAAAAAGATGAAATGAGGGGTTTTATCAACAATATTATTGTAAATTTTAATAAAAAAAGTGAGCCCTCAGGGCTAATTTCCAACAACAACGTTATTATACTTTTTTCATCAAAATAAAAGCACGAGGGCCAACGACAGGACCAAGACCGAGCACCAAATCCAAGTCAAAATTCAAAGGGCCCAGTGCACAAGCGCCAAGCACCAAGTTAGAGTTCACAAGGGGGATGATCGCATTAATCACATTGAAATACTATGTAACCAACGAAATATGAATTTTAACCAAAGTCTTCTTCATATGTAATAAACTTTACAAAACAAAAAAAGGCATTTTTCGCATGTGGTTAAGTCCCTCTCTCCATCCAACTGCCTGATCAATCAGTCCACCAAATCGATGACCCACAACCTTTTTCACACCCCCTATTCATCTAACCTTTACCAGTGGAGGGGAGGGGGGTCCGAGGGAGAGGAAAACCCATAAGGAATTATTCTTATAGATCTTCAAATGAAAAGTACCATGACCAAGACATAGACCCTGACCTATGAATGCCTCCAAGACCTTTTCACTGCTTCTAAATATTCCTACAATGTTGATCTTTCATTCCCACACCAACTTACACTGAGCTTGCATCAACCTTAGAGAACTCAGCCTCTAATTCAATCTTGCACTTTCTTTCAGACCGACTATGCATTCATACAATACTTTAACATAGTCAACTATTGTCTTAACTTCGCATTAGGCTTTAGGTTACATCATGCTATGATATCTCAGATATATCCTTTATTCTTTCTTCCCTAAGCCCGTACAGATTCTTGACTTATAGCCGAATTCAAACTCATATTTACTTCAGTACAATCCACATCTTTTACTGCCTTTCACTTGCATTTAGACCAGACCTTTATACATTGTACATATCAGAGGAATCTACAATTTATAAACTCAAAAATCTGAATCTTTTAAGCCTCTGAGATCCGGACTTCATGACACCTAAAATCCGCACTTTTTCTTCCTGAAATCCGCACTTCATTATTCTGAAGTCCACATTTTTCACCTCAAAATAGTTCATAGTTTCTGTGGAAATCACTGAGAGATCCGTGAACTATCTGATTTTGATCAGTCACAGTTGTTTGGGGTATATATACAATGCACTATCTAGCTTTTAGGCCGACCATACAATAAAATTTTAGGCTGACATGTAGGTCTACTTCATCACTAATTATAAATCGATTTATCACATCATTTCCAACGTTGAATGAGATTTTTCTTGAGGGTTGTTATGAGCCTTTATTCTTCAAGGTATTTGAGGCATTCTTTAGACTAGATACTTCATATTCATGACTCTTAATTAAACTAGAATACAAAACCCTATAGACATCAAGAAGAAGTATATTGACCTATAATAAAATCTTGCTCATGAAACCCATGAAGCAAGTAAAATAAAATTCATTTATTATCTTTGTCTTCTTCTTTACATAAATTCATAATTACATAGTCAATATGAAGACCAATCCTAGTTACACTTTTCAACACTCCCTCTTAACTAGGAAGGTATTCATACAGGTACATGGTCACTTTCAAACTGAAGAATCTCATAAGAAGAATCAGATTGGTAATCGCATATGTATAGCATCATATCAAGCAACATTTTCCTAGTGCAAGGCCTTGACTAACAGCCCCATATCTCAACGAGACAATGGGCTACAATACTAGCGAGACACATGACTTATAGACACCATAGTCATCGTCTCTCCATGGTACATACTCCACCCGGGTGTTCCCAAAGTATGACCTTCTTGGACTATTCTTCTCTTGGGTAGATAGCCCTCAAAGAATATCAATCCCCGACTACTCTTATATTGAATTCCCTAACACATTCTCAAAGAGTATCAAATTCCAGATGATTACACAATCCTCCATTTTGTCTTCCCAAGTGAAGACCAGAATGATGTGTCTATCTCTCCCTCTAAGCCAAGGAGGACCTATTCACAAGGGAATGTACTCATCCCTGTATAAGGAATGTACCTAAGATCATTCTTAGGAATTACCCAGTTTCTTCCAAGTAAGAAATTGACCACCAGGCTCCCTCTCAATCAAGGACCTGCAACAACAATGGTGACACACCCAGCTACTCATGAAGAATTCCTCCCCTCGATTTCATGGATTTCGATATTTGAGGAATCTCCATATTTAGCTCCATAGGGCATAGATCATCCATCACTTTCATTCATGAGTCATGTCATATACCAAAAAGTGATTCATCTGTCTTTCTTATATGTTCCACCTTTTATGCCATGTTTCTTTCTTTCGAATCATCTCCAAAGATATTACATCCTTTCTCATGATAATAACCCTGCACAAATTCATCCAGATAAACATATACGCATGAACCTTTTAAAACAAAAGTTACCTCAGTGATTATCTATCACCATGAAATCTTCCTGTAGGCATCAACATCCTTTATTCAGATTAACACATCTCCTAGTGATATGTTTTTTCAAGGGTCTTCTTCTTTACCAGACTTCTATCAGAGTCTACATATCCTCCCAAGAGATATTCTAGTCACATATTCTTGGCTTCCGGATGATAATTGCCTCTTGACATTGTTGCACTTCGTGATCTCTTCCTTTCTGCACATATTCATTCTTAGGAACTTCCAATTTATAGTTCCTTGTTCATATACAACCTCATCATATTCCATATGAGGATATATATTATGTTGATTTCATCTGTTAGTGCACCGAGAGATCCTCCTCCATAGATAATAATTCTAAATATAGAAGTCTATTACCTGCAACCATATGAATTCACAAAATCCAGTGTCAGCATATAAATATATATATATATATATATATATATATATATATACCTCATACCTTTTTCATTTGAGTAATCTTGTAGTAGTTTTACTAGAAAGAAGAGCTTCACTCCCTTGACTTGCTTCATCAATATGTTATCACATCCCAGAATTATGTAGCATAGAATTCTTGAAGAAACCATTATGATTTCTTTCTAATCAGTGAATTCATAGAGAAATCCATTAGAAAATGTTAGCACCAGTTTCCATGATGACCCTTTATCTTGATGACTGCCTTCCATCAGTAATGTTACCAGAGAGGTTTTCCCAGAGTTGTTTCACCAAGATCCTCCTACCATGATTTTATCATGATTCCATCAATATACATTGCTTCTTATCATACTATTTTACAACCAACATAAGTCACTTAAGGAGGAAGATGATCTCAATCATAATAGAGATCTTTCACTTCTTCTTTCTTAGATTTCTTTGCATCAAGTTCTTCCCTCATATCTGAGACATGGGCTCCTTCCCTTTTTCTCTTATCATTTTCAGATTTAGGACAATATTTTTTATAATTCCCAAGTTCATTACATCCAAAGCATCATGCTTTTTCCATATTCCTTCTTCTATTCTGAGGACCAAATTTTCTGAATATTCCTTTTCTCCTGGATATTGTTGCAAAGGCTTGATTTCCTTCACTTGATCATGCATCAGCTTTGGCTTTCAACCTTGTTTCCTCTATTTTACATAGAGACCATAAATCATGGAATGGTGTGGCTTCTTTCTTCCCATATAAACTTGAAGTAAATTTTCCCCATTCGTCTAGTAGAGCATTCAACACCACTATAGCCATCTCAGTGTCAGACATTAATTCTCCTAGTTCAAAGAATAGCTCCACTAGTTTCTCGTATATTTATTTAGGAGAATTTAGTTTTGATACATATGGAATGATTGAGTCCTTAATGTATTCTATGAGAATCCTCTGGGCTCTGCTTTCCCCTTTCATGTACTTGGCATGAGCTAGAGCATCTTCTTTTGGTGGTTGAATTGTCGATCCTTCGATGTAGTCCATAACTTCATCTTCAATTAAATTTAAATTAATCCTCTTCTTCCAAGCACTAAGTTTTGATGACCCAACCAGCTTTTTTCTCTCTTTACAATAATTCATCTTAACATATTTAAGTAAGGTCATAAATACTTACCTAAGTAGAGAGGCTTGAAGCTTCCTTGATGATGATGATGAAGTTTAGGAGCTTCTTCTAAGATAGAAATCTTTAATAAAGGTGTTCTTGGATCCTTGATGATAAATGATATCTCCAAAATATGATGTCCTCTTCTAACAATGTCTTAAATGTAAAATATTATTTTCTTGAAAAGTTGATCCTTTGGAGATCTTTCCTGAAAATAGCTTGAGAATATTCCTTTCAAAATTATTTTAATTTTCATCCAAAATTTTATTTTTGCTTCCTGGAGTGTCTCTTTGTCAAGTAGCCCTTGATTTTAGCACCTTAGCTCTGATACCATGTTGAGAATTTTGAGGTTCGGTGATTAATTCAAATTATCTTATTGATAATTACTTGTGAGCTTACTTGATTTTCTTATGTCTTCTATTCTTTAGCTTATTTAATCATTCATCAATTCAATTATCAAAATACACAAGACACACAAATTAGGCTCCTAAAGCCAAGGAAAAACCTCTCCCTCTTGGAGAGGAAAACCCATAAGGAATTCTTCTTATAGATCTTCAAATGAAAAGTACCATGAACAAGACTCAGACCCTGACCTATGAATGCCTCCAATACCTTTTCACTACTTCTAAATCTTCCTCCAACATTGATCTTTCATTCCTACACCAACTTACACTAAGCTTGCATCAACCTTAGAGAACTTGGTCTCTAATTCAATGTTGCACTTTCTTTCAAACTGACTATGCATTCATAAAATACTTTAACACAGTCAAATATTGTATTAACTTCACATTTGATATAGGTTACATCATGCTATGCTATCTCAGATATATCATTTCTTCTTTCTGCCTTAAGCCCACATAGATTCTTGACTTATAGTCTAAATTCAAACTCAGATTTACTTCAGGACAATCTGCATATTTTACTTCCTTTCACTTGCATTTAGACCAAACCTTTATACGTTGTACATACCAGAGGAATCCGAAATTTATAACCTCATAAATCCACATCTTTTAAGCCTTTGATATTCGCACTTCATGACACTTGAAATCCACACTTTTTCTTCCTGAAATCTACACTTCATGATTCCTGAAATCTGCACTTCATGATTCCTGAATCCACATTTTTCACCTCAGAACAGTCCACAGTTTCTGTGGAAATCACAGAGAGATCCACAGTCTATCTAATGTTGATGAGCCACAGTTGTCTGGGTTATATATACAGTGTGTTGTATAGATTTTAGGCCGCCCATACAATAAACTTTTACGCTGACATGTAGGCCGACTTCATCACTGATTACAAGGCGATTTATCACATCATTTCCAGAGTTGAATGAGATACTGTTGTCTTGAGGGCTATTATGAGCCTTTCTTCTTCAAGGTCTTGGAGGCATTCTTTAGAATAGATACTTCATAATCGTGACTCTTAATTACACTAGAAGACAAAACCCTATAGACATCAAGAAGAAATCTATTGACCTATAATAAAATCTTGCTCATGAAACCCATGAAGCAATTACAACAAAATACATTTATTATCTTTGTCTTCTTCTTTACATAAATTCATAATTACATAGGCAATATGAAGACTGATCCTAGTTACACTTTTCAACAGAGTGGGACCTTACATACGGTATTAGAGCAAGCTACAACACCTGGGCCTAATGGGCTAGCATGCTTGCTTGTATGTTGGTGATATATGAATGTTTATTTTGAATGTTGACTTGGAAGCATATTGGTTGCATAAGGGATATTATTATTATGTAATTTAGAAACTCATGAAAGAAAAATAATGTTTTCTTGTGTTCCTTAATATTTTTGTTAAGAAATATTATTTTAAATATGTTAAAGGACTTAAATACATGTTGGGAAAGGATGTGCTTGAGAATTTGGGGTTAAACATAAGCATGTGAATGACTTAATTGTCATGGGTGAGTGAGATACAGGTAGTGCATGCATGGTTGCATATATGTTTAATGCATCATTATCAATGTGATATGGGCTTACTAGTCATCTTTACTAGCTGAAATTGTATCTACCAAGAAAAATATTAGCCTAATATAGACTATAGTATAATGAAATTGGTGTGTATTCCTTTGGAATGTGTAACAAGTGTAAGGTTGAGATTCAATTAAAGTGATGATTGAGTTCATCATGTTAATTTGACCCTTTTATTATCTACACTAATGGAAACTTAGAAAAAATTACCTTGAAGGATGCCACTTTTAACTATGAATGTAGATTCATGAGTAATGTATGTGCATTAATTTGATGTGTTAAAATGTGATTTGGGACTACATTCTTAATGAGTAAGAATGGATGGAATTCCTATGATTTTTTTGACCCTATTTTGTGTATTTTGGGTTAAAATTATGCTTAAAATAACTTAAAATTACTCAAATACTAGGTTTTGGTATGACTTTCCTAATAAACATGAGGCTTAAATGACTTGTGCATGAGTGGTTGTGCAAGCCATTTTGAGGAACACTGTAAGGTTATGCTTTCCTTAAGTTATGTATGGGTTTGGAATCCATACTAGCATATATCTATGAGCTAAGGTATGGGTGTAGAATCCTTACTAACATATATCTATGAGTTAAGTAATTCTTCTGGTTAGAATAAACAAATTATTTTAATTGAATCTCGTAGACATGATTAAGGAGGATTGATTATGTGTAATTAAAGTTAAATAGATATATATTCGTAACATGAATTTGCTTGATATTTAAATCCATTATTTTCTTTTTATTACAAATGAAGATACTAATATTGGTATAGTGAACACCATTAAGTGGTTTATAATGTTTGTAATAATTGATTTTGATATATGAATTTAAGTTTGAACTAGGTATATATCCTCTAGTATTGTAATTATTTTCTGTGTGTTGGATTTAGGTAGAATTAAATTGATTTTCAAATGCTTGAAATGCAGAAAATTATTATTGTGTAAGTTAATGAAATATCTTTTATATTGGCTTAAGACAAATTAGGTCTAGGAATTCCATAATAGTCTCCTTAATGATTTTATCAAATGCAAATTGGTTGAATTCTATCTAACTAAATTAATTAGAGAAATTATGATGATTGAACTCATGAACCGCTCTAAACTATTGTTAATTACACGATCGATACAAAATTCATATTGTTCATGAACTTGATGAACTTCTTTCTTGAAATATGATTAACTTGTAAATTGTTAAGAGAATAACATATTTAGAAGATAAACATTTTTTGTGATGAGAACTTTCTTTTATTTAAACTTAAAGGAAAAAGGTTTGTGATTAATGAAAAGTGTATTTGAGTTCTTTTTTTACAAGAATATGTGCTTGTGATATTTTTTGAGGGAGAATTTAAAGGAGAGTGAGATCATATTTTGATGCATTGGCATTTTTGCATGATTTAGAAACCTAAGATGATTGTATTGTACATGGAATGGAAGAGATTATTGGATTTAGTAATTTTTTCTTGGATGTATAGTTGAGTGAGTAGTTATTAGACCTACAAAAGTTTGGCATATTTTGTGAGGGTGGTAATTATCCTTAAAAAATAAATAGGGGGTGGGGGGGAGGGGAGCGGGGTGGCGCTTCGATTTAGGCTAGAAATTTCCTTGCGATAGTATAAATATTATTTAAATTCAACAAGATTCTTCATAGTTTGAGAAATGTATGGTTTTCATAGCTTGTTTTGTGTATGTATTAATAGTAAGGAATAAGACCTAAAGCCAAAAGAATTGATTAATTATAGAATAGAAATCATAAGCAATTTTATAGTTGGAAAAGAGGTTGGCTTACAATTATCAAGGTAGATTCAATAACATAGATATTGTATTTTCATAATTATGAAAGTTGTTCTTGGTTACAAGCCGCTTTCGAAAAGATATCATTAATTTGTTTTTGGAATGAAGATCTTCTAACATAGTCATTCATAATTGATTCTTGGGTAAGAGAAATGAATAATAATGAAGATTATGGGAACTCAAGGAATGGTCTATAAACAAAAGTGGGTCAATGAGGATTGTATGGAACCTTAGCTTTTTATTTTTAAAAAAATGGTTTCCTGAACCTCAAATCGTGATTTTTCCTAAAGAGTAAAAATTGTAGATAGATCTTAAAGATTTTGATTACAGGAATGTCTTATGGAATGAAAAAGGGAAACTTGGATTGAGAAGACATAAATCAAGTGGGATGTAAGAGTGGGTTTTATATATCACATCATTTTTTGTTGTGTAGTTTCACTAGCAATTGTATGTGGATGATTTGATGCTTCTTGTATCCAAATTTGATTGTGAGATGGGATGGACCATCATAGTTATTTACACAACCAATGTGTGAGCTATTTATAGATTGGAAAAATCAACATACTATAGAACCAAGAATATGATACATGTAGGATTCATGTAGACTACGAGAAAGAAAAACGTGTAGAATATCATGTTATTATAGATAACTGAAGTAGATGTCATATCAATTACATAAAATAGTATTTTGATACGGTACTATAAAGTGTATGGTTGGTTTTGATATAGAAACCTTTGGAATTTTATATCAAAACATGTCTAATATGGCATGGATACATTTTCTTCTTGATTAAGAATGGTATGTTTTGGTTTTCATGGAGTTGCTTCCAATTTAGAAAACATTAAACTATGAATTGGATTGAAGAAAAAGGTATAAAATACATATACATAAGGTTAAAAACTTATTTATATGAGAAACGAAAATAACTAGGTACCTTATGACCGTAAGAAAACTTCGAGCGAAGTTTAGCCCAAGAGGGGGAGTATGTAGTATCCCTTCTTGGTGAGATAGGTTTGATGACACTTAGAGAGGGTGACTTTGATGCAATTGTATAAATATTATGCATGCCAGACTTATGTATATGCTTGTATTCTATAGACTTGGTTTAGGTCACATGGTTGTTGTGTGCTTATGATAAAGACTGATTTTGGTTGAGTATATTATTAATGTTTTCTCTTTTGGCATCCTAGTTTGGACATAGGTGTATGATATGGATGGCGATCCAAGGTTGACACATAGATCCATGGATGATCATGGTAATGTATAACATATGGTTAATTATGATTTATGGATGATACATGATTTTTATGATTATATATGCTTAATCTTATACTAATCAGGATGTGGCAGGGGGGCTGGTTATTTGCAAATAGGGATGATCAAATTATCAATGGTTGTGGAAGTCATGAGACATGATTTACATGATTGTATATGCTTAGTCTTGTACTCAACAGGATGTGGAAACGGACATGGTTATTTACAAAAAAGGATTTTCAAATTATAAATGATTGTGGAAGTAATTTCTTCAAAACTAGAATGACTGTGGAAGTCATGCACTATTCTTGGTCTTGGAACAATACCTTACCAATGAGCCATCAAATGGGTATGAGCTCACAATTAGTGCCTTAAGGTGAAGCGTGGTGTTTCAAAGAAGAGTACACGAGAAGCCATGGAATTTAGGTCGCAGAGTCTGAAATCCATGAAAAATAAATACGTGGATTATTAGATCTATAATAAAAGGATTAGGGCACAGAGTCCTTAATATTTAAAATATAAATATGTGGATTCTTGGATCCTTCGGGTAGATAAGGGTCGAGAGTCCTTAATCTACTAAGGAACGGAGATGCATGTGATATCGATGTGGAATCAATTTTATCCGGAAGAAAAATACCACTCATGGGAAGCTCAAGGATGAATTTCCTTAATAAAATCTCATTTCTTACAATTATGGAGTGACTTTCTAAAAATAGAAATTCATGTATAGCATCTCAAATATGAATTTCCAAAAATAGTAAATCACCTTGCATCAATTGGTAATTAATTATAGTCGAAGGAAAATCACTTAACTTATTAATAATCAATCCTAATAGTTTAATTTTGACTTAATCATCAATATTATTAATATTATTATTATATTTTATGAGACTATGATATTATTATAAGGAATTACAAGTCACCTTCATCACCTCAGTCACTTCACACCTCTCTCCTTGATGACTCGTGTGGCTCTACATAACTCTCTATCTTAATGATACATTACACTCTCTCTTACGCACTCATCAAATACATGGCATATTCCTCTTACACTCAATGTTAAAATTATATCATAAAATATTCTTCTTACTCTCTCTTTAAAGCATATGTTACACTCTCCTTAACTAAGGCATTCATACCTCTCCTTAATGGCATGAGTTACACTTATCTAAAGGGAATATGTTACTTTTTCTCAAGGCATGCATATTACTCCTTCTTTATGACAATAATTGTTGCTTCCCCTATATATGTGTCTCATGTCTTCTCACTTGAGGGGGAAAGAGGTGCATTTTGATACCAAGAGTTGGAGATATTTGAAGAATATTGTGAGAGGGAGAGACCTGGAGAGAAGCCAAATCCTTATCTAAATTACTAAGTAGCTCTACCCAATGGACTTGAACATGACTGGTATTGAGAGGAAGTGAAACTTATCTTCCTTAGATTGCCTTGTATATCTCTCCACTTCTATATTTTTGTACTTCTTCTGAGCTTATACAACTCGGGGGTTCCAGTTGGAGAAGTTATTCCTGGATATATGTTGGCTTAAGGGGTCCTAACCCAGGTTTGGAGTATTCTGCGCAACCAACAAAACCCTCCAACTACTGGCCCTTTTGGAAATGATCTACTTGCGTGGACCAAAGTCCCACCCGAAGCAATATGGGGGAGTGTTGGAACCAGGTTTCTGCACCCTAAGGGAGCATTTGATGTGTGATTTTTCCTTCCTTAATGATTATCTGTCCATGCGGAACTTTCCAAGAAACCAGGTCTAAGCATGGATAAAACCCTTAACAATTAATATGCATTAACATATATGTGTCACAGATTATATTTCAAACAGATCTAACCCTTACGCATTCACAGATCATTACAGAATTAATCCTTACTTCAATATAAAATTGTACAGAACAAATCACTATACTCAATTCAAATGTAACAGTTAAAGCGGAATAATACTTTCACATAGATGCAATTCAATTAGACTTATAATTTACTGGAATAAGCACACATTCAATAGCACAGATCCAGAGCTATAATTGCAATAAGAAACAGATAGTGCACATAACAAATCTAAGACAATTAACCATGGAAATAATATAAAATTTCGAGTCCGCCAAAGTTTCCTTCTTTATTAAGAGATCTTAAATTCAGTACACTCTTTTCCCTTCTACGCACACAGCAGCAGAGTCTCTACACACAGCTTAGGACTAGATCTCCGCACACACAACCAACAGGAGCCTTTCTACCCAGAAAAATTGAACCAAACTTAGATCAGAACACAAAACATAAACATAACATCCATTCTCTCATCGATATCTCTTACTCGACTCGACTTTTAAATATTTATATATTTCCAAACACGCACATACCATGATCTCAAACAATGGTTTGAGACTCATGGTTTTCCTTTTAACCCGTTACAATGATTAAGGGACTTTGACCTACCCCAAATCCCCTTGACATCTGCGCACAGCGCATACAAACAAAAACTTAACCAAAAGTACTCAAAATTTCTTTACCCTAGGGGGTCCTACTCGAACAGGCCCCCAACACAATCTAGTGACTTTTCCCGAGTCACTTTGGTCCATATTCCTGCATTTTTTCTTTGAGTGCCTACACAAAACGTCGAAATGGAAGAGGAATCCGATACTTTGTGTGGCAATGCTCTATGCTTCTTCCACTAATTTTTTTGTGGTTAGTCCTTCGGCGGCCAATTTGATGCTTCTTTGGGTCTTCTACAAAGTTTTGAAGGCTCCATCAATGGTTTGTGAGAGCTGCAAGGCCTGATCTACCCATGGCTTCATTCATTCATCCAACAAGTGATCTCGTCGGTGTAGTGTGTAAATTTCCATTTGAATGGAGCATCTCTCCTACAATCTGGCGAAACTCTAGGCTGGCACGAGGGTCAACGCAACGACCCGAATTTAATTGAACTTATACTCTTTGGCCCTCAACTCTGATTTCAGCTGTCGGATGATAGGGTCATCTTGGACGAAGGTCCAAAGTACCATGGCTTCTTCAAATAGCTTACTTCCAGCATCTACGACAACAGTGACACTAGTAGTTGATTCCTGCATGATTGCGACACACTGTGCGCGTACCTCCAGAGGCGTCTCTGGCTGCAGCTTCATGTGGAGGTCTGCGATATTTTTCTCTAGCTTGGCATGGAATATTTTTTTCTCTGAACACGAGTCCTTCAGTATGCTTACCGAGATTTCTAACTTAATTGTAGGTGCAGCAGTGGCAAGTACTATGAATTCAGGGAGGTCACCGCACAATCGGTTGAAAATGGATTCCAATGCAGCGCGCTGATTTTCGGCATCCTGGCAAGCTTCTTCTGCATTATGTTGTCCCTTCTCCATCGTGATCACCTTTTCTTGATTCTTCGTAGCAACCTTTGAGGCTTGGACCTCCTGGTAATGCAGCTCTTCCTCAATCATAGTATGCATTGCAAGTAGTTTTCCACCAGGAAGCATGGCCAATTCAATGCCTACCTCAGTGTAGGCTTGCACATTGGCACGTAGCTCGGGGTGCTCAACTGCAACTATAGTCCTGGAACATGAATTACCCAGCTATGTAAGTGTTGTCAAGATAAATCCCATTTGCAAACAGAGGCGATCTATCTAGCCTTAGAGTGGGTCTAGCAACTTGAGATACTTTCTAATGCAATTATTTCTTAACTAATTTTTAAAATGCGACAAGAAAAGAGACAAAAGTACCTTTTTCCTGATGTTTTGTTTGAACCCGTCGATGATGACCTTGATCCATGATCCTTTTAGGCTCGCTCCTTGCTACTGCTAGCACACGAATACCTACTGATGATCAAAAGGCAAAAACAAATGTAATCCAATACATAATAATCATAAACATTAGCTATTTAGAAAATCAAGGAGTACCAGAATATTTGCATAAAATATTAGAGAAATATAGAAAGAAAACATCAGAAGTTTTATTGATAAATATGAAAGGAAGAGCTTACAACCGAGGCCTTGATGTTGAAGGCCTCCCTTTGGTGAAAATTTGAGTCCTTCACCGAAGCTCTAAAATATTCCTTCTCCCGAACAACTTAGGCATTATCACAGTGCAAGAATGTAAAGGGAATGAGAGTTTAGACTAGCCCAACAATGACCAACCAGTAGTGGAAGGATGGGGACCAATTTATAGGAAGGGATAAGAGGTTGGGATCCCCTGAAAGGAGAAGGAAGGTCCACTTTCTAAGGGATAAACTCCCATGGATGAGATCAAATCTCTAAAATTAGAGAGCTCGACTCTGTCACCACCATTTAACAACCAACTCATCGCCTTGGAACTTCTAGAGGTCGAAGCTTCTCCTCCATTTGAGGAAACACTGCCAAAAAGGGATCAACGCAGTTTTCCAAAAAATAATGGTGCTGACAGTGCTAAGCCAGAACTGTCAATATGAAATCAGCGCGAGCATGAAACCAAGAAATGCATTGACCCAGGAAATTAGGATTTTGACCAAGTTTCTTCAGTAATCTTCCAAGGAATTTTTCTTTGAGTCTTCAGGGGATGTCTTAACATATTTCTTCATGGTGGAAACATTGCACAGGGTTTGTCACGGGGCATTTTAGGATCAGGGATGGGAAATGAGCATGGTGACAAATTACTTTGTAATAGATTCCCCCTAAAGCATGAAGGCAGAATGGGGAGTGATGGTTGAAATGCTTTATGAACTGGTAAGGCAAATAAATCAGATCATCACTAGGAAATCTTCCAAATCAAACATTTTACAATATATGACATCTCTGGTATGAATATGACTAACCACATAGCTCTAAACTAGGCATCAAATAACACATGAACCCACGGCATGGTCACAAGCATCCTTCTAAAGAGATCATAGAAGTGGATCTGCAGTATGGATGCAGCCATCCATATAGATAGGATCATGTATAAAAACATGAATACTCAATAACTCCATGCAGCCTAGACCAAAATCAGATGTGACCCAGGGTCTTCACCGTGATCTCAATCAACCCAATGTAAAAATCTAGCCATGTGAATAAATGTGTTGGTGTCGAACATGGTAGAAACCACCTGATTACTGGTCAATGATAAAAATCGTTAACAGGCACGAGAGAAACCACCAATAATGATGATGGACCTCAAGGTACAACAACACAATCTACAAGTTTGAATGAATTTTTTGAAGTCTAACACTTGCAGAATCAATCAATTGAAGGCCATTTATGTGAACCTATCGTCGAACACGAAGAAATTTCCATTGAGGCGTGCAAGCTCCAATGTACTGAAAAGAAGTTTCTAAACCACCTTCCTGGATAATTAGTTGAAGTCGACAGGAATTGATTCATTGAAGGAGGGCCATAATTATTCCCACATAATCGACACGAAACAACATATATCTCAAGATGATATGAGTGATTCAGGATTGTAACAGAGTAGGTTAGATAAGCAAAGAATTTTTGACAAAAAGGACTTCTCTTAAAAATATTGGCGACACGACTCTAGAGTGTGGAAGCATTTGACTCAAATGGGATCAGAGATCATGATGACAAAAAATGGTGATTGAATAGGAGGCAAATGGATTTCCCAAACCCACAGAGGCAAAGTGATGAATGTAGGTGTTACACAACATTTTTTCACCGTCCTTGCAATCCCCATGCCAAACATTGGAGGACCATTTCTGTGACTTTTGTGTATTGTCATGCCTTGCAAAAAGTGTCATTGCATCCCTTGCCATGAGAACAACATTTTCTTTGTTGACTATTCCTGGAGCAGGCTATCAAAAACATATGATTTTGGGTTGGCGCTGGCAGGTAGGTATAGCCTCGCGCCCATAGATAAATTAGCACTGGGCCTTGTGCCCATTGGTGTTCTGTCTCCGTGGACTTCCTGCGCCGAGATGTTTTTGGAAATTTTTTTAAAATAGAAGCGAAGTTCCCATTCCCAACCACTTCATGAGTGGAGTCAACATGGGTTTCTCGACTGAATAATGTCGAAAATCTTCCTTTGGCTTCTTGTTTCCTACATTTGAGCAACCTCCCAAAGGATAAGGCCTCCCTTCCACCATATGAGGGATCCCAACCTCCTCCTCCTCTCCTATAAATACATCTATCTCACATAGTTGCAGCTAGATGAAATGGTTGAATAGCTGAACAGTCTGATATAGCTGGTGTGAGATAGAGCAGATAGTGACCCATTATCGAGAGAGAGTCTAGGCTTATTGCCTCGCCAAGTCCAATTCCCCAACGAATGCTTGAGACGCATTTTGACTAGACCCACTAAAGGAGGCTGCCACATCAAGGCTCTTTTGGTTGTAAACTCTTTCTCTCTTCTTATTAATACATGACTAATGTTTTGCTTCCCGTTTTTCGTTTGATATGATTAATCTTGTGCAATACTTTTAGTTCTCCTTGACCAATTAAATAGTTATGAATGAAATTATTTCTTCGTATGCTGCTATCGTTCTCTGATCCTTGTGTAGGCACCTGAGTACCACCGCTGAAGGACCACGACGTGTAATGACGAAGATCAGGAGACTGTTTCCACAACTATGACAGTTGCGTTGGAACAAGATAGGACATCTATCCTGACTTAGTTTCATTCATAAACTAGGAATCAACACATTAGCATGCCCTCTTGCTGCTAGACCCACCCTGGGGCTAGAGGGATCGCCTCTATCCGCAGAGGGGATTTAAATGCACAACAATTTGGCAACTCCGTTGGGGATTAATGTGTGTTTGTCGTCTCTAGTTGTTTGTCTAGCGTTTTTCTTGTCAAGATGACTTTGGTCATTTCATCATTTTTTTTCTTTTCTTGACTTGTATGACCATTTTCAACCATCTTGTTCAGTTCCAGAGTGTCAAGTCTGACCTTTTCTCAGTGGTTTTTATCTTTTCCCATGATTTTCTAGCTTGGCACTGCTTTTCTTTGAACACTCGCGCCGATTTCCGCATGTTGCTTTTGTCACAGGTGCGCCAACCCCTGTTTAGTGCAGATTACAGCTAAGCAGTCATGTTGAATCTTGTAGGATTGGATTTTGGCCTCTTTTCTGAGTTTTGTTAGTGTTTCTTGTCTCTGTATTGGATTTTCACCTTGCAATTGGTCTACTGATATTGTTTTGACTCTGTAGTCTTGGTATTCTCAGTTGTTTTTCCATCATCTTATCAGTGGAGTTTGGTGCCCTAAGGTTTCTAGGTTCCTTGTGCCGTTTGTTCGGCTCTCTCCTCATTGAGCCTTCTGACTTGAATTCAAGTCACATTTATCTTTTTCGTTTCAATTCACTGACTGATTGTTTTAGTCTTTCTTTCGGTTCTTGGTGTCTTTGGTTTGTTGGATGATCACTTCGTCACTTTGAGCATATAAACAAAAACAAAGGTGATTCGTCACTTTGAGCATATTACATTGCTTGTTGAATCAGTTTGAAAGCCCTGTGTTTGCTTGGGAGAGTGCATCCCTGTTTTGAGTGTGTTTTATGTTTGTATTGCATTGATCTCTTTGTTTTAGATCATTACATTCGAAGTGCTCAAAACTAGTGTTCATTTTGATTTTTAGTGTAGCAGTGCATTGTGTTTCTCATTCATCTAAAAAGACAAAATTTGCATTTTTCGCTTAAATTGAAAATGAAAATGTTCTTTTGCATTAGTAGCTATTAGCGAACTAGGTAAGAGTTTTTCGTTTTCTGATTTGGTTGTATTAGATGCATTAGTGGAATTATTCTTATGCTTCAATTGATTGTTGCTTTGTTATAGATTCCTATCCTTCTCTTAGCTAGCATTCATTGAAAGGAAATTATTTTATTTTTCATGCAGTTTGCATTAAGAATTCAAGATCACATTCGGTAAGGCCTTGAAATCACAACATTAATTCAAGATCAACCTTAAAATGAATTCAATCAACCTAAGGAAGCATTGAAACCTAACACGCATACTTTAGAGGTCTAGGCTAGTGACGTGTTCCAGAGTCGTTAAACCTGGTAGCTGTCGTTCACCATCTGGAATTATAAAACGCTAGCACGAACTTGTGCTCCCCGTACCATCACTTATATAAAGGGAGACCCTCATAGGTTGCAATCCTTTATCCATAAGAATTCAAGTCTGTCACCTCGTAACCGTGATACACCAAACACAACATTCGGGGAGACTTCCTGCATGTACGTCAAGGCCTTGGTCATTTCTCTTTCATTTTATCACCAAGGTGTATATTTCAGTTCACGAAAACTTGGTACACCCTCTTGCTTATATTACCTGAGTAGTCATTTTGATCTTTTTGTGACTCTCTAAAAGTGAAAATATCATTGAGCACTTGTCCTTTCATGCTGGTTCAATCTGAAAGTGACCAGAGTCATCTTTTTCTTGTTTCTCGACTCTTAAAACATGAAACAACAAAGTTTAGTTTCAATTTCATAAAATCAATTTCCTACAATTACATGCCCGTTAAAGATATTTTCTTGGCTTGTTTTTAGTAGTTCCTTAGTGTTTGGTCTTGAAGCCTCCAATAGGCTATCTCATTTCCTTTCTGTTTTGAAACACAGTCATGGTGGCGGAACCACTGGTTTCATCATCCTCTTCATATTCCCCTAGTGGAGATCCTTCTCCTGAAGTTACTTTGGAAGCATCTCAACCCACTAAGTTTGTCGATTTCTGGCAATATATCCTTCCGAGTATCTTACCTCTCGCTACCCGATATCCTCTTAAAGAGCCATTTGATATCAATTAGCAACCTCGGGACGCTTGGTCTAGTTTTGGGAACGAGGAAGAATTCCCTCCTCTTACTTTGGAACCATATTTATTAGCTGCTAATTTACTTGCTACCGCTCCTCGTCTTTTTGACAATCAAGTGGCTTCATCCGACATGGATTCTTCAAGTCCCATTAGTAGTGAAGAGATTTATGTTTCTACAGGGGATCATTAACTCCCTCCAGAGAATTTTCCTTATATTTCAAGTCAACCTTCCTCACAATCAGTGTCTCTCCCACGGGATTATCTAACTTTGGGTCAGATTATTTCTAGTGTTGCATCGTTGTATCAAAATCCAATATGGTCTGATACGTCAAATCCCTCCACGAGCTCAGTTGTCTCGGTATCGAGGGCATCATCCTCGACTCCTATAACTTAGACGATTGTAACCTCTATTCCTGTCTCACCCACTGTCTGTGTGGCTTCATCTACACCAGTTGTTCGTATTACTCCATCATCATCCGGGCCTTCTATTGTTCGTAGGTCTATTTTTATCAATCTCACGATAACTGTTAGGCTCGCCGTGAGTGGATCATAGCCTCACATTGTGGAAATCCCACCTACTTGTAGTGCACCTATGGTTTCTACTTCCATTCCTAGCAGTTATACATTCGATGAGTATTTGTTGGCCATTCAACAACAATATTCTACCTCTCAGGGTCCTCAGCAATAGAATTCTATCCCTCAAGGTTCTCAGCAGTTAGCAACTTCTGGCAATCCTCCACATCATTACGACGCGTACGGTAAACCCATCTATTTGCCTCTGATTGATCCCAGTCATTTCACATACCAACAGGGACAACCCTCTGGTTCACAAGGACAACCCTTACAGGGACAACCTTCGATCCAACAGGGACAACCCTCCGGTTCACAGGGACAACCTTACAGTCTGTAAGGACAACCCTTCCAGGGACAACCTTCAGCCCAACAAGGAAAAATCTTCAGTTCTGCTGGTCCATATCATGTTCAATAGGGTGCATCTTATGTTCCTAGGGGGAAAATATATTCACAAGGACAACCCTTACAGGGACAACCTTTTGTGCAATAGCATCCGCCTTACATTCACCAAGGCCAAACTTTTGTACAAGAAGGACAACCCTTTGGTCCTGCGCTGGTTCAACTTAGTCTTCAGGGGCAACCTGGCGCGTCTCAACCATCAGGCCAAAATTTTCAACAAGGGAAACCTGATGGCCCTCAGTATCCATGCCAACCTGCTTCGCAGGGAGAGCTTGTCCACCCTCAGTATCCCGGTCAACCTGCACCCCAAGGGTAGCATGTTCTGCCGCAAGGTGCCACTTATCTTCCTCCAGGTCAATCTCAGTTCATATATAGTGTGCCCCAAGGCATTAATTACATCTCTCAAGGTCAATCCTAGATGGTATACAACGCTCCTCAAAGCACTGCATATCTTCCGCCAGGTCAAACTCAGGTGTTGTATAATGCACCTCAAGGCACTTCTTTTATTCCGCAACAAAATCCATATGTTGCTCAGCAAGGACCTCAATGGTATACTCAAAATCAATATCCTGGTCCTCAACCCACGTATGGGCATAAATTTCAGGCTTATAACCCCTATGGACAGAATCCTCTAGGACAAAACATATGGGGGCAAAATTTCTCTCAACCTGGGTGGAATTTGAAAGCTGGTCTTTATCAACGACCTATAATTCCTTTCAATAATCAACTACCTTTCCTTGCTACGTTGGAACTACCTGATGTGTCAAATTTCACGAAAAATTCTATCCTTCATAACCCATATTAGCCTAACTAAAATTCCTGGCAATTGTCCCAAATTTGAGGGCAAGTCTGGAGAAGACACCCAAGCGCATGTTATGACATATCACCTTTGGTGTTCCTCTAACTCTTGGGTTGACAATTATATTTGACTCTGTATTTCCAATGGAATATTACTGGTGCCTCTACCAAGTGTTACATTGAATTATCTCGTGGTGTCTTCCAAGATTTCAACTCTTTAGCCATGGCGTTTCTCACACACTTTCAATTACCGGTTTGGTATGAAACCGGCACACACCTCCTCACTTCCTTTAAGCAGGATCGAGCTACTCATATCTCTGATCATATTCATGAATGGAGGCGTCATCGTCGCTTGATCAAGTTTGAGATTCATAATTAGCTTCTAATTGATTGGTTCACTACCTCCTTCATTGCTCCAATTGTTAAGGAAATTGCTATGGGGGCATGCGTTACTGAGGAAAAAGCCATTGCCCATGCCCAGTACCTTGATCTCGTGTACTCTTAGTCCAACATGTTCTATGAACTCTTGCATGATGCTCCTAGACCTAGAACTTCCAAAGCACTGACAACTCCATCCGTCGACGGTAATAATCATCAGTTCCGTGTCTCAGACTTCTCGGAAGTCTTCTCCTTCGAATCTTGGGAATCAAAAATATACTCCTTCGAATGATATTGCTTCTCAGCCGATCCCGAATTCTAGTAAAGTCGCGGAAGTGAATTTCATCCAGGCCAATCCGAAGGATAAAACTTCCAAGGGTAAAAATAAGGGTAAAGGTAAGGCTAAAGCCGATACCATGAAACAAGATTCTCAAAAATCTTGTGCTAATGATGGTTCACAACGTAAACCGAAATACCCTTGTTTGATTTGTGATGAAGAGCACTACACCAAGGACTTTCCTCGATGAGCCAAAGTGATTTTATTGCTCAAAGGCACCCAAGGCACTCCGGTTGTTCTTAAAGAACCATTTCCATCAGAGCAGACCCAGTTGGTAGAGAAACCTCAATCCTCTGCCCCATTTGGCTCTCAGGTTTTCATGATGAAAGGTCCTGCATCTGTCTCTATTGACATTCGGTCAAAAGATCATATTGAACTGTGTCAGGCAATAGGGAAGGAGATCACTGATGGTCCTCCTCCCTCACCTACTTCTAGCCCTCTTCAGATTGAAAGGCCCAGTACTGAGCCTATTGTACGGCCACCTTCCAAAGGTGTACTACGTAAGCCTTCTTACAATCCTAATGCCCGTGATGCTAAACATTATAGTATTGTTGAGGATTTGGCTCAGGCACCATCCACTATGTTTGCATTAGAAGTACTTCAGAGTTTTCCGTCTCAACGGAAGGCTTTTCTATCTGCCATCAGTGGGATTGATCCTGCTGATTTGAGCCTTATCACTTTTGACTTGGATAATTTCATCCCACGTCTCCCTCACCACTTGCACTGATCATCCAAGTTTGGATTAATGGACTGATTATCCATCGAGCGGTCATGGACGAGGGTGCGTCTACGTGTGTCATGTCATCTACCTGCAGGAAAGCCATCGGTTCTCCAACTCTTAATTCATTTCCAAATGCCTTAGAAGCATTTTATGGAAGGGAATCTAAACCTCTTGGTGTTCTCACTAGTTTACCAATTACTTTAGAAGGGAAAATAGTTAACGTCAAGGTCGAAGTAGTTGACGCCAAGCTCAATTACTATCTTCTCCTCAGTCGAAGTTGGACTCACGCCATGCTGTGCGTTCCGTCCACTCTCTTTTGTGTTTTGCGATTTCCGCACGAAGGAAAGATCATCACTATTGATCAGCTTTATTTTTTCACTTCTTCATCTTCCGAGAGCAATGTTCCATACGTAGATCAAATTCCTATGCCTTATGTGAGCGTCAGGCCGGGTCTTTTCAAAGATCCCAACCTCATGGGTATTTTTCCTCTTCCTCCACACAACACTATTCAGATTAACATGATTTCTAAGTCTTCTGATCTGTGGATCATCCCTTCACTCGAACAGGTCGATTCATTTGGAGATCCAATGCCATTAAGTCCGATCAAGATTGATTATTGGGAACTTGTTTCGGCTTCAGATCCTCTACCCTCTGATCATTCTCCTTTGAGTATGTCTCTTGACACTTATTCTCAATCTGCTTATCTTAGAAATTCATATTCGCTCGATCCCTTAAGAGAGATATTTCCCTCTGATGAAGCCATCATGGAAACTATGTCTCTTGAGGATCCTCCTTGGGACGATATTCATCCTCGTTCCTCGTTCATGCCTGGCCTTGGGGCCATGTCTACTTTTCTCAAGAGGTTTGCTTCTCAAGTTCCTTCTCCTCCACTTCAAACGCCCATCCTGACACACGAAGTCTTTGCGTAAGGTGACTTAGGCAACATCACATAGATGATGCCTATCGACATCTCCGTTAAACCAGGGGTTGTCGAGAAAATCCATATTGGGGTGACCTGTTATCCCGATGAGATCCAGGTCCATACTAGTCTCTTCCGTGAGTTTCGCTATGTTTTCACATGGTCTTACGAAGAAATGCCTGACATCAATCCAAGTATAGTGGTGCATGAGATTCCTACCTACCCTGGTGCGAAGCCTGTTTTCCAGCGTCTTCGTCCTGTGCACCCTAGAAAGGAGACCACTATCAAAGGTGAATTTGAAAAACTTCTTCGAGCTAGTTTTATCTATAAGATTCCCTTAATAGAATGGGTTTCCAATATTGTTCCCGTGGATAAGAAACAGGGTACCATTCATGTCTGTGTTGATTACTGTGATATCAACCGTGATTTCCCTAAGGATAATTATCCCACTCCTTTTATTGACTAGATCATTGATGAATGTGCTGGGAGTGAGATATTTTCCCTTATGGATGGGTTTTCTGGGTATAACCAGATTCATATTCTTCTGGGTGATCAACACAAGACTGCCTTTACCTTTCCTTGGGGTACTTTCGCCTATAAAAAGATCCCTTTCGATCTTAAAAATGTTGGGGCTACATTTCAGTGGGAAATTTCATATGCTTTCCATGATATCAAGCACATTGTTCAGCCTTACCTGAATGAACTTCTAGCCCATTCAGTTAAGCGCAAATACCACCTTGATCATATCCGTCAGATCTCTCTTCATTTTCGATGCTATAACATCCGGCTTAATCCTCATAAGTGCGTCTTCTGCATTGACTCTGATAGACTCTTAGGGTTTATCGTTTCCAAAGACGGGATTCATCTCGATCCCCTCAAAATTGAAGCTATTGTTAATCTACCCTCTCCTTCCTCCTTACATCAGTTGCAAAGTCTACATGGGAAAGATAACTTCCTGCATCGTTTTATACCTAACTATGTTGAAGTGTCCAAAGGATTTACGTGATTACTGAAGCAAGGCGTCCCGTTCCTTTGGGATGAGATTTCCCAAAATTATTTTGATGCACTAAAGACGTTGTTGGTCAATGCTCCTCTGTTTCTTCCTCCAAATTATCATCTCGATTACTCCCTCTATTTAGCTGCCACATTTAACATGATTGCAATGGTTTTGGTACAAGACGACGATGATGGTGATGAACATGTCATTTATTATCTAAGTCGCAATCTTCTCGATACCGAGATGCATTATGCACATGTCGAGAAGTTGGCAGTGGCTGCTATTCAAGATGTTCAACATTTTCGTCACTATATTATGTTGTGAATAGTGACTGTGATTTCTGATTGCAACCCTATGACTTACATATTGACTCGTTAATTGCTAGGGGGAAAATACTCGAAATGGATTGTTATCCTCCATGAGTTTGATTTGGAGTTCACTACCACCAAGTTGAAGAATTCATTGGTCTTCGCTGATTTGATCTACTCTCTCCCTTCTGATTCTGCTCCTTGTTCCGAGGAACGCATTATGGACGACACACTTTTTCTTATTAGCACCCTCGATCCTTGGTATGGTGATATCATCGTATATCTTCAGACTTCCACCTTTTGATCTGAGTTGATGAAGGATGCTCATCGACACATCCGCCACCATTCACAACCTTATCGCATTGTCAGAGATACACTCTACTGCATCGGAGTTGATTCTATTCTCTGCCAGTGTTTGACTCTCGAGGAGGATGAAAAGGTCCTGAATGATTGTCACAGTGGCGCCTATGATGGTCACATGTATGGATATGCTACTGCACAGAATATTCTTCGTGCTTGATATTTCTGGCCCACCATCTTTAAAGACTGCATTATTGTTGTCTGTAAGTGCCATGATTTCCAGATTTATCAACGCAAGATGTGCGCGCCCCCTTCCCATCTTCACCTTGTCATTACCATTGGTCCCTTTGTGAATTGGGGCATCGATTTTATGGCGTGTAACCCTCACTCGGCCGAGGGGCATGCTTATATTATCGTAACCATGGACTACTTCAAAAAATGGGCCGAAGCAATGCCTACAATTACAACTAACGAAAAGATAACCACACAGTTTCTATTCAACCATGTCATCACTGGGTTTGGTGTCCCTCAAGCCATTGTTATCAATCATGGTTCTCATTTTCGTCATTACATGGTGGCTGAGTTGACTTCTAAGTTGGGTCTGCATCACAATATCTCAATGCCGTACTATCCTCGGGCCAATGGCCAGGTTGAAGCCGTGAACAAATTTCTTGTCACTATGCTTCAACGTACGATCGAGATGCACTAGTCAAACTGGCATCTCATGTTGTTTTCAGCTCTCTGGGCTTACCAAACCTTAGTGAAGGATGCGACTAGATTCACTCCATTCCAGCTTGGCTATGGTCTGGAAGCTACCCTTCCGATTGAATGTGAAATTCCTTCTCTCAAAATAGTTGTTGAATTGTTACCGAATACTTCGTCAGAAGAAGAGCGTCTTCTATATTTAGAGAGTCTTGATGAAACTCGCCGCTTTGATGCTCTTGTCATAGAATCACAAAAAAAGTGGGTCAAAGCTCATTTTGACCATTTGGTTTCCCCTCATTCCTTTATATAAGGATACCTCATCCTCCTGTATGACCAAGCTCATGATAAGCTAGGGGCAGAAAAATTCCAACCCATGTGGCATGGGCCCTACATTATTAAGCGTGTTTTACAGAACGAGGCTTATGAGCTTATTGATTATGAAGGTTATCCTCTGGATTAGCCCAGAAATGGGTTGTATCTTAAAAAATATTATGGATGACTTTCTCGTGCATGTTTATTTTTGTACATAGATGTCCTTTCATTTTTTGTACATTTTTGGCATGGTGTTCTTTGCGAGCATTTCCTGCTTATTGGATCATTTCTTATTGTGCAGATGTCTATTACCCCTTATGTCAGTTTTGCGGATGGTGCTTCCCACAGTACCCAAAACCTTTCTTCTGCAACGTGGGTGATTTATAATCCTGCTGGTGAGTTGATAGACCTTCAAGGTATCTGTCTAGGACGAAGCACAAACAATGTCGTTGAATATAGTGTTGTTATTGAACTATTAACCGAGGCCATTGCTCTCAACATTCGTGCATTGATTGTTAACCTATACTCACAACTTGTTGTTATTCAGCTTAATGGGCATTATTCTGTTATAAATCCTCACATCTTAAGGTTGTATTTGCATGTTAGTTTACTGGAAAAAAATTTTGATTACATTACATATCAACATATTCCTAGAAGAATGGATGCATTAACTGATACAGTAGCCAATATTGTATTAGATAGACATTTGTGTAATTTGTAAAAACATCATCATCACATGAAAACATCCATACAGGAAAATAGATGTATATATATATATATATCGAGTTTTTGCATCCATGTGCATCATAAGTTCAAAAAATATGTATGTTTTGGTTACATCCTGAGACATCATGTCTCTCAAAAAATATGTGGAAATAAAAGCCTAGGTGTCTAGTCGACGTGACACCCATGATAGCACGTCACTACCCATACGAGCTGCTTCAATAAGCGGTGAACATGGTTTGACACCCTTGTAGTGGATCTCTGGTACATGCGAGGAACATCATCGAATCTCACATAGTTCGGGATCCCATGGGATAATCCCTCCAAGTTGCGTATGATTTCCTCCTCCTCGCCTCCCTTACCATGAGGGGCCACATCAAAATCACGAGGAATTCTCTGTGCTATTGGAGACATGCCTACAAGTCTTTCTGGGCCAACATCTACAATTACATGGATTAATGTCAGAATATACATAACAAAAAAAATCACAATACTCATCAAAATAAAAATGAGTCTTACCCAATGCTTCATCCCAATCCTATCCTGCTGGGAGTGGGAGATCCACATCACCAGTAAAGTCTGTGCCAGAATAAGGCAAGTCCTCGACGACAATCATCTATTGTGGAGCCACTCAAAGAAATTTGGTCTCCAAAACATCTATTGACTGCCCCCTGATCTTAGCATCAAAGCCACCCAATGGACCATCCATGACTCCTGGGCTAGTGGTGTCGAAACTATCACTTCCTGACGTTGGAA
Source organism: Pinus albicaulis (assembly GCA_034641835.2). Taxonomy (NCBI): domain Eukaryota; kingdom Viridiplantae; phylum Streptophyta; class Pinopsida; order Pinales; family Pinaceae; genus Pinus; species Pinus albicaulis. Next base: position 492,954,652 of record CM076575.1, read on the forward strand.
AATTGGTAACCATTCCAAGATGAAACGTACCAAGATGGACCCATAGCCGAACTGTTTCACCTTACCATTCTTGCATTTTTTCAACTAGCGTTTTATGTTCATGGTTACTGCCTCTGCCCAGTTGTAGAGAGTTGGTGCCATGCAATCTACTGCAAGAAGTAAATTTTTTTTTGTGGCCTCATGCAGAGCCTGAATTCCAACAGCTCGCATGATGGTGTGTAGCACTACTCTGAGTGCTAGATCAAGAATGGTTTGGATATCCACCTTCCCGCTTTTGGATCCTTTCCATGCTCCTCGGCACACTCTGTCAATAACCATGATCATGTTTTCCATTGTGGGCTGAGTACCTTTCAGGATTGGTACTGCCCCCCTTCGTGACAATTTGATTATGAAGTAGACATCCAAGACCTCAATCTCGAGTTCCTGATAGTGAATTATGAATCTTTCCTGGTCAATGTCCAAGACACTGATCAACTACTGAAATAGCTCCGATTGAGCTCTGAGACATGGTGCCATGAAGAAATTCTTGAGCCCGCAGTCCTTGAGAACGTCCATGCATCTCACATTGCCCATGGCTTCCTCATATTCTTCACTATGTTCTCTTTCTTTCCATTCGATCACCATTTTTCTCTTTCACACCTAAAAAAACATCCATATGGTTGTCATTAGTCAAGTAATTTTATTTTGAAGTGTTTAAACAAGGCTTATTGTTTGAATTTACAAGCTTAAAATCATTGTCGCAGTTGGCACGCCCCCATTTGGATTCAAGGCCGGTTGGCACGACTGCGTGCCCGCTACCCACGACGACCGTCGTGCCCTAGTTTTTACAAAAATCTCTCCATAGATCTACAAAATGGGTTGCAAGCAATGAAAATTATATCAAAATGCAGGGAAGGATATGAGTTCTTACCTGGAATAGACCGATTATCGATTAGCCTTCTGGATTTTCCATTGTCACCTCCGCAAAATCACAGTGAAAAAGGGTAAAAAGTGTTCACAAGAGGTAAAAGTGAAAAGTAATTTATTTTTTACCATTTTTGGCATTTTATAAAATTTTCAAAACCCTAATTAGGTTTTAAAGTATATTTTCGATTATTTTGCTATTTTATTTCGAAAAATTGGTTTTAAGTGTGTCTCTTGTGCAGCAACAGGTCCTAAATGTGACGAAGGTGAAGTAACGAGTTGTATTTTATACTTTTTCGGACTCGGTTAAAACACGAAAAGGTCACCCCTAGAGTCACCTTTCAACTCTTTTCTGACTCTCAAAAATTGAAAATATTGCCAAGACTCTTGTCGTTTTGAACTCGTTAAAAGGCTGTGAAATGATATCTACCCAGTATATGCTTACCCCTTTTTCGGGCTGGGATAGATTATTTACGAAAAAGGAATACCTTAGCCTATTGTGACTAAGAGGTTCTCTCAGACATAGTTTTCTACCTTTTCGGATTTGTGAGACTACCTACGAAAAGGGACCTATTGGAGTTTTCTTTTCCTCTTCTTTTCAAACTCTCTAAACATGAAAAGATGTCGAGTTCTTCCTTTGTCAAACTCATTAAAACCGAAATGACATCAGAAACCATCACCATGACGTAACCGAGTTCCTCCTTCCTAGGGCTCGTAAAATGTACTAATATGGATTTTTCTGAAGGAAAAACTTACATGAAAATCATATGCTATCCACTTCAAGTTGTTGGGTATGTGTTATATTCTTTCCACGACTAGCCCCACGCGCTGTACGTTGCGCTGGGCGTAGCAGGGGGGTCAAAGGGGGAAGGCAGCCCCCACTGTTGGGGTTCGGGGTAGCGCCCCAACGAAATTTTTTTTGGTGTGCGGACCCACTCATAAGCGGACCCACCCATGTTTTGTGCATGATTTTTCACATGGTTTTTGGGTACGATGGTTTTCGTCCCCTGGTACTTTGTAGATCTAGTCAAGGGAACTACGGATATGTTCTAATCCAAGTTAAATGGATTGGGGTTTATGTATGCTACGGCATGTATATATATGTGTTATAACACTAAAGGAATATAATGAAAAATCAAGCTGGTCGTCCTGATTTGGGATCCAGGGGAAAATCTCTGTGTTTATCTGTTTTATGTTTTATGCTCTCGCTATTGTTTATTTTCTGTTATAATATTCGTGTGTAGATAATTTATGTTCAGGGTTAAAACCTACATTTGGTATCAAAGTTGTTTCGACTTCAAGGGGACGCCTTTGCTACTGAGGGTTTTTTGCTCGGGCCTGAGGTATACCCTGTTCAGTGGGAGATCTGCGGGATCGATTCTTGCAGTGAAAGAAGATGGTGAGCGGCGGAAAGATAGAGATTGAGAAATTTAATGGTCATAGTTTTGAGTTATGGAAGCTCAAGATGGAGGATATGCTGGTGGATAAAGATCAGTGGATCGCGGTAGATCCAGGTACTAAACCAACAGCAATGTCAGATGAAGACTGGAAGAAATTGGCTCGGAAGGCTAAGAGCACAATACAGTTGTGAGTCTCAAATTCAGTATTGTTAAATGTATCTGGGGAAGCTATGACGAAGAATTTGTGGGAAAAACTTCGGACTTTGTACCAATATAAGTCTCTGGTGAATAAGTTGTTTCTGCGGAAAAAGTTGTATAACCTGAGGATGAAGGATGGAGACTCGGTGACAGAGCATCTGAACACCTTCAATACTGTGGTAAGTTAGCTGTCATCTGTTGATATTAAAATATCAGATGAAGATAAGTGCATCAGTTTTGTTTTCTACGGAGGGACGTCAGTTATGCAATAGGTAGCAATACAACTACCTTGAATTTTGATGACATTGTCTCCTTGTTGTGGAGGAAATGAGATGGAGAAATATGGAGGTCAAATGGAGATGCCTTATCGTACGAGGAAGGTCCCAAAATGAAACAAAATAAGGTTTCGAGTGGGAGATCTAAATCTAGAGGGAGATCTAAATCTCCGGAAAGTTTGTAAAGGTGTGTGAAATGGAAAGGAAGGAACTAAAAAGGAATGCGAGATCTAAAGCTCCTGAGAAAGGAAAGGGATCGATGATGCTCCTTCTGAAGGAAAAAAACCTCGAATGAAGGTGGGGATGTGTATTTGGCTTCTTCTTCAAATACACATGTAGATCATGAGTCATGGTTGATTGACTCGGTGCATCCTTTCACTTCACTCCCCATAGGGAGTGGTTCGTATGAGAAATATGATGGTGGTGATGTCTTCTAGGGGATGATAGGAAGGCCAAATCGTCGGACGTGGAAAGGTCAAGCTAAGGTGCAAGGTGGAAGGATTAGAACACTTCAGGTGTGCATATTCACATTTAGAAATCATTTCGTAAGCAAGATGGATGATGCGGTGTAAAAACGTGTTGAGAAAGATGCACCCAAGATGGTTCGGGAACCTTGGTATTAATGCGGGAGTTGGATTGGAACTGTACAAGCTTCAAGGTAGCACTATTATTGATGGGTGTAACAGTTTATGGTTCCGAAAGTGGGCGGAAAGCCTAGTATCTCTGGAGAAAAGACCATGCTATGGCATCAAAGGCTTGGACATATTGGAGAGAAGGGCCTTCGGATCTGCATAGAAATGGTATGGTAGAAGGTATGTCTAATTTCTCTAGATTTTGATTTTGTGAACATTGTGTATATGGGAAGCGAATCGGGTGAGTTTTCATTGTGCTAAGAGGGAGAACAAGATATTAGAACTTGTGCGGTGATGTGTTTGGACTGTGGATTCCATCACTAGGTAAGTCTGTGTACTATGTTTCATTCATAGATGACTTCTCAAGGAATACATGGATATATTTCTTGAGGAATAAATCTGAAGTCTTTGATTTAAAGAATTTAAGGCTTGGAAACTAGAGGAAGAAGATAAAGTGCGAGGAGGAGGATAATGGTGGGGAGTTAGAAGAATTTGAAGAGTTCGTAAGAAGTGTGGTATAGCACGATAAAGACTACTCCATACACACCTCGGCAAAAAATGGGTTGCGAAAGAATGAATAGAACGCGATGGAAAAGGCAAGAAGCATGCTCGGTGGTACGGGACAAGATAGGTGGGCATGTTACTTAGTTACAGATCACCTTCATCGCGTTGGAGGATAAGACTCCACATGAGGTATGGACTAGTAAGAAACCCTCTCCTTCACATCTGAAGGTATTTGGATGCGATGCATATGTACATGTTCCAAAGGAGAAAAGGACCAAGTTGGATAATAAATCGAAAGGTGCATCTTTATTGGGTATAAGGATGGTTTAAAGGGTTACAAGCTTTGGAACCCGGAAACAAGGAAGGTTGTGTACAATTGAGATGTGGTTTTTAGAGAGGTGAAATATGTTGTTAAACATGAAGTCCTACCAAAGGAACGTGAGAAGATAGAGTTTGAGCTAAAGGAGGATGAATCGGACTCTACAATAAAGAAGATCAAGAGGAAGAGCCAAAACTCAGTTTGAGAAGATCAGTTCGGGAAAGAAGGCAACCAAAGGTATAGTCCATCTGCTTTTTTTCGGGTTTTCCTTAACTATACGATGATGATAACTCGGGAGGCAGTAGATTCAGAGGAAGGAAAACTCTGGAAGGAGGCCATGGTTGATGAAATGGCATCCTTGCACAAAAATGAGGCATGGGATCTGGTGGAGTCGTTTGTTGGAAGGAAGCCCATTGGGAGAAAATGGGTGTTTAAAAAGAAGATGAATGTAGAAGGCAAGGTGGAGAAATACAAAGCTCGGTTGGTAGCAAAAGGTTATTCCCAGGTGCCGGGAATTGATTTTGGTGATATTTTTTCTCCTGTTGCCAAGTTACTTCTATTAGATTACTTTTATCTTGTACGCATTTGATTTTGAGATAGAACAGATGGATGTGAAGACAACATTTCTTCACGGGGATCTAGAGGAGATCTACATGAAGCAACTTGAAGGCTTTATGGTGAAGGGTAAGAAAGAACTGGTATGCGGTTAAGAAGTCTCTGTATGGGTTAAAACAGTCACCAAGGATGTGGTATCGAAATTTGATACCTATATACGGGGACTTGGCTTCGAAGAAAGGAGGATCACTGTTTATTTTAAATTAATTGGTGACCATGTTATTTATTTGGTCTTGTATGTGGATGATATGTTGTTGATTGGAAATGACAAAGAAATTATCCAAGATTTGAGACCCAATTTTCTCCAAATTCGACATGAAGGATCTTGGTGTTGCAAACTATATTTTGGGCATGGAAATTAAGAGAGAGGAGGAAGCTCGGTTAAACCGGAGGAAGTATGTCGAGACTATATTGCGGAGGTTCAATATGCGGGATAGTAAACCGGTGAATGTTCCTATTCTGTAGGTGTAAAGTTAAAGTGTCCCAAGACACAAGAAGAGGAGGATATGTCCCGTGTTCCATATGCAAGTGCATGGTAGGATGTATGCAATATGTACTAGACCGGACATTGCACATGCGGTGGGAGTATTGAGCGGTTTATGTCAAACCTAGGGAAGGAGCATTGGACAACATGAAGCGGGTTTTCGATATTTACGTGGCACTAGTGATTATGGCTTGTGCTACCGGGGAAGACCGAGGATTGGAAAGAATGTTGGACATTCGTGGTTTTGTTGATGCATTGCTGGAGATCGACCAAAGAAGATCTACAAGTGGGTATGTGTTTAGCCTATTTGGAGGCAATTGGATGAGTAAAAGATCAATAGTGGCTCTTTCAACTACAGAGGAATACATGTAGCCACTCATGCAAGCAAGGAAGTTTTGGTTGCGAGAGATTGTGTTCAAGTATGGGGTTGGTACAACAAGCTATAAGGATAGACTGTGATAGCCAAAGTGCAATTTTCTTGGCTAAGAACCCCTTATCATTCAAAGACAAAGCACATTGATGTTCAATATCACTTTGTTGAGATATGGTTGAGGCTAAAAGGTGTTGCTTAGTAAAAGGTAGACACTTTGAAGAATGTTGCAGATGCATTGACGAAGTCTGTGAGCACTTAGAATTTCTCTTGGTGTAGAGAAAAAATGGGTGTTGAAGAATTGGCCCAATGACTAAGCTCTCCTGTGGCCCCCTGTGGAAAGAATACAACAAGTGGGAGAATGTTGGGTATGTGTTATATTCTTTCCACGACTAGCCCCACGTGCTGTACGTCACGCCGGGCGTAGCAGGGGGGTCACAAGGGGGAAGGTAGCCCCCACTATTGGGGTCTGGGGCAGCGCCCTGGCGAAAATTGTTTTTGTGTGCGGACCCACTCATAGGCGGACCCACCCATGTTTTGTGCATGAGTTTGCACATGGTTTTGGGGTACGATGGTTTTCGTCCCCTGGTATTTTGTAGATCCGGTCAAGGGAACTACAGTTATGTTCTAATCCAGGGTTAATGGATTGGGGTTTATGTATGCTTCAACATGTATATATATATGTGTTGTAACACTAAAAGGAATATAATGAAAAATCAAGCTAGTCGTCCCGATTTTGGATCCAGGGGAAAATCTCTGTGTTTATCTATTTTATGTTTTATGCTCTCGCTATTGCTTATTTTCTGTTATAAGATTTGTGTGTAGATAATTTATGTTCAGGGTTAAAACCTACACAAGCTTGTTTTCAAAAATAATTGAGGTACTCTCCAATGATGGTGGGGGAAAATGGAACCAGTTCTCAGTTGTGTCGGCAGTATGTTTCTCTTGAACATGACACTCATCTGCATTCTTGTCGGTTGGGGATGTCTCATTTCGTCATTTTTTCCTCCATGGGTTTGGGTAATCTTTTTTGACCTCTCATCTACTCTTTGCCGCGTCGTCATGACCTCATATCCTTTAATGTTGAATACTGCCAAATTCTGGAGTTGTGTCACTGATATGTTCAAGAGAAGTTTCCTTTTGCATTTTCCAACCTCTAATCCTCTTTTTGGTCCTGATTCACTATCATATTATTCCTTTGTCTCGTGTCGATGATGTGGAAAAAATTATGGCCCTCCTTCGATCAGGTCACTTCCTGTCGACTTCAGCTCATTATCTAGGAAGTTGATCTACAGACTCCCTTCTGGTACCTTAGAGATTGCATGCCTCAATGGCAAGTTCTTCGCATTCAACAATAGGTCCTCATCATTGGCCTTCGACCGAGTGATTCTGCAGGTGTTCGATGCTAGATCACCGTTCACATTCCGTGGATTGTGCTTGTTGTACCTTGAGAGCCATTGTAATTATTGATGTTTTCTCTCATGCCTGTTAACAACTTTCATCATTGGCTAGTAGTCAGGTGAATTTATTGCATGTTCAACTTCAGCTCACATATTCACATGCTTGAATTTATACTTGTTTGGGTCAAGATGGAGTGCAAGACCCTAGGTTTTGTTTGATAAAATCTAGGTTGCGATATATTTTGGTTTATCATGACTATATGCATGACTCTTTTTATTGGATGGTTGTGACCATACTTGAGTCTATTTATTGATCCTTCTTGTTGGATAGCTGCATCCATACCTTGGATCTCAGTTTTATATGTACTCTATTCTGGATGGATGCGCCCATGCCACATGTTCATGTATTAGAGATATCAATTGTACTTGTACTTTCAGGTCTTCCGACGATGGCGTTTGGTTTGAACATGTTCTCGTAAATAATTTCACTCATCCCTCTCTCTCAGAACTCATGCTTTAGGGGGCATCTGTTACACAGAATTTTGTCACTATCCCTGCAATCCCCATCCCGAACATTGGAGGACCATTTCTGTGACTTTTGTGTATTTTCATGCCTTGCAAAAAGTGTCATTGCATCCCTTGCCATGAGAAGAACATTTTCTCTGTTGATTATTCCTGGATCAGGCTCTCAAAAACATATGATTTTTGGTCAGCACTAGCAGGCAGTTATGGCCTCACACCCATAGAGAAATTAGCACTGGGCCTTGTGCCCATTGGCGCTCTGTCTCAATGGATTTCCCACGTTGAGCTGTTTTTGGAAAGTTTTTTAAATAGAAGAAAAGTTTCCATTCCCAACCACTTGGTGAGCGGAGTCAGCATGGTTTGTTCGACTAAATAACGTTGGAAATATTCCTTTGCCTTCTTGTTTCCTACATTTGAGAAACCTCCCAAAGGATAAGGCCTCCCTTCAACCATATGAGGGATCCCAACCTCCTCCTCCTCTCCTATAAATACATCTCTCACATAGTTGCAGCTAGCTGAAATCGTTGAATAGCTGAACAGTCTGATATAACTGGAGTGAGATAGAGCAGAGAGAGACCCACTGTAGAGAGAGAATCTAGGCTTATTTCCTCGCCAAGTCCAATTCCCTGATGAATGCTTAAGATGCATTTTGACTGGAACCGCTGAAGGAGGCTGCAATTTCAAGGCTCTTTTGGTTTTAAACTCTTTCTCTCTTCCTATTAATACATGACTGATGTTTTGGTTCCCATTTTGCATTTGATATGACTAATCTTGTGCAATACATTTAGTTCTCCTTGACCAATTAAATAGTTATGAATGCAAGTATTGTTTTATATGCTGTTATCATTCTATGATCCTTGTGCAGGCACCTAAGTACCACCGCTAAAGGATCACGACGTGTAACGATGAAGTTCAGGATAATGCTTCCATAGCTATGACAACTGCATTGGAACAAGGTAGGACATCTATCCCGACTCATTTTCATTCATAAACTAGGAATCAATGCATTAGCATATCCTCTTTCTACTAGACCCACCCTAGGGTTAAGGGGATCGCCTCTATCTATAGAGGGGATTTACCTGCACAATAGTATGATGTCCCCAACCCGACACGAATTGCAGATGAGTGCCATGTTCAAGAGAGACAAGCTACCCAAAATACACATAGGATGTTTACTTTCAATTTTCCCCCATTATTGCTAATAAGTACCTCTTTATTATTTATAGCCAGCGTGAAGAGGATGACATATGTTGAGCGTGTAATTTCATTCTTCAAATGAATCCATCCTAGTAATTTTAATGAGCCCTAGGAAGGAGAAACTCGGCCTTGTTATGGTGACAAGTCTTTCACCATTTGATCTTTAACGAGTCCAGTGAAAGGGTAACTCAGTAAATTTTCATGTTTAAGGAGTTTGAAAGGAAACAAAAAGGAAACTCCATCATGTCCCTTTTTGTAAATCGTCTCTTGAATCCGAAAAGGTAGAAAAAAATATCCGAGAGAACCTCTTGACCATGTTCTATCAAGGTATTCCTTTTTCATAAATAGAAAATTTCAGCCTGAAAAAGGGGTAAACGTATATTGAGACCACGTTAATTCATTCACTTTAAAAATTTCGAAATGACAAGTAATTGGCAATCTTTTCATTTTTCGAGAGTCATAAAAGAGATGAAAGTTGACTCCAGGGAGGTTATTTTTTCATAAATGTTTACCAATTCCAAAAAAGAGATAAAATAAAACTATCTTGCATCAGAAATAACCATCAAATAATGTAAAGGTCTTGTTACTGCACAAAAATGGAAAACATCATTGATATTGAGGAAAAATAATGAAATAATGGCGAAAATATTTCAAAAATATATAAATAGACAAAAAAGTAAATTCATTTTCACCTTTCTATTTTGAGTAAATTGGAGAAGTGCATTTCACCCATTTTTGCTCCAAACTTCAGATCAGTGGTATGACCAATCCAGGATGCCATTCAACGATCCTTCAATGCCAGGTAAGAGCCCAAATCCTCCTCTTCATTTTAATTCCATTATTTTATAATTTAGCTTTAGAAATAGAGAGATGGGGGGAGGATTTCAAACCTCAAAATCACCTGTGGCCAGTGTAGGTCCGATAGCTCGAACTCGCGCTAGTCGCCCTTGGCCCATTAGGGAAGTGCACTGCCAACGCCGAATTAATTCGGATAGTCGCGGGGAAGATTTAGAAACAAGAAATCAACCCATTTCCAATGGATGATTTCAAAAAATACTCCGATGAAAGCTCTTAAAATGTCCTTTGAAAATGATTTGCAGGTGATTTAGAAAAGATGGTCATCAAATGGAAGGAACGAGGCCACGAGGTGGAATACCACCAAGAAATTCAAGACCACAATTGTGTAAATGCATTGTGTAATTGCAGATTACTAAAATTCTTTCAGACATCAAAGATTAGAGCTCAGCTGGAGCTGCTCCAGTATTTGGTTGGACTATGCGATGTGTATCGACAGATTTTCATCATCGGGGACAAGGAACTAGAATTAGATGTCATCGACATCTATTTCATCATAGGCTTGTCCAGGAGAGGCCAGATAATCCAAATCTCTAGAGCTAGCGTAGGGGATGAGAGTACTAGTATGCTCATCCAAAGACATTGTCCTGGGCTTAAAATACTGAGAGTGGGAAGATAGAGGTATCCTTTATTAGAGTCCTTCCCTTGTGTGCAATCCTTCATTGCATGACTCGAGTGTATAGAGCCCAGGAGTTGCATGAGGCAACGATATCCCAATTCTATTACATGGTGGAATGTCTAACCCCTACTATGTTCAACTAGTGTGAGGGGTTATTGGCCAACATGAAGAGCCAATTGATCAAGTGCAAGACAGGGTGGCTGAAATAGTTTGGGTACGGGTCTATTTTGGTGACCTTTTTCTTGGATAGAGTACCATTGTTCCAGTATCAACGGTTGGAGATCCACGATCTAGCCTTGAGGGACCCAAGACTGAAAAGGTGGTGTGAGATCATGCCCCTTCAGGGTGGGGACCAACAAATGCATTTCCCTACAGCATTTTTCAGCTGGTTGCATCATCAACTCATCATGGTTGAGGAATTTTCATATGCAGACATCAACTTCAGGTGAGATCCAGATCTACCCATTCCACTAGGTACAAATCGAACTGAAGTAGGTTAATTTTTTTTTTAACATTTTTCCATTTTGAAATTTTTTGTCGTGTATTCTGAGACGTAAAATTATGATGTTTTTATAGATATGGGTCCTCAGAGACCACCAAGTATGTCACCGATTGCAAGGAGGGTAGCCCGCCCGATGGAGGATGTCCTTTACGAGGAGGGAGGAGACCCATTAGCTGAGTTAGAGAAGAACTTGGTAGACCTTATGAGAGGCATCCCAAAGTATGCTACCTTTGATGACATTCCTCTTCTCTTTTAGAGGCATACGGTCAGGGTTCAAAGCAGATTGCTTCGTCTACTATGACGAGTGATTCGAGCAGTCAACTGCTATCACGAGCACCATGTGGGCAGATAGCAGCCGTATTTTTACATTTTTGCACTGATTTAGGCTCAAAGAGCCATTTTTTTCACATCACCTGCCTATTCCACTAGGGGCCCCACCATTGCCTCTTTCAGTTTTTCAGTTTCAGCACAACTTACTATTTTTAGCAGTTTTTCGGGTCCTGAACTTCCGAAGCCATTTTGAGGCCCTAAATGACGTGTTTTGGGCATCGCACCTCCAGAAAATATCATTCCATTTCAAAATGATATTTGTGGTGAAAGTTGTAGTCCTTGGATAGATATTTCTAATGATGTATCATTTGCGTCAAACGGAGATAGTATGCCAAAGTTACGTCCCTGGGAAGTTGAAACACCAATTTACCCAAACGGGGCCCATAGTTTTGGTGTTTCATCTCCTAGGGTTAGGTTTTTGGATGTTTAGAGTTCTCCATTGTTTCTCAATAATAAATAGGCCCTCGAGCCTCATTGTAACTTAGTTCAGAGGCCTGTAGCCGCCACATCTATTCTCATAGATAGCTACCAGCGCCCTAACTAGTTTTATTTCCATTCTGTCTGTAAGCAAATTTCAGTTCTTTGATATTAATGAAATGAAGTGTTATTTTCGCTGCATCTTTGTATTTATGGTTATGTGTTTATTCTGTTGCATTCCTTCATAAATCCGGATCAGTGGTATCAGAGCGATCTGCTTTTTCTCGATCCTTCTTTGCATGTCCCAACGAGGTCGGGGTATAAGGAGTTAGGGCTCGATCTGGTGGAACCTTTGCAAGATCAGCCTCGCAAACCCTGACGGACGCCCATGGGGGACGAAAAGAAAGATGAGGGAGCAGGAGATCCTATCAAAATATTGCTCGAGGAGGCCCTCGAAAAACAAAGGAACGCGATGATGGATAACTTTACCCAGATCCTTCAACATCTGCCCACCGACAGCGCATCTGCATCTAGCAGCCACTTTGGAGGTGCAACTCCTTTTAAGGTACAATTAAATTTTGACATTCCCACATTTGAGGGTCAAATAGATGCAGGTTCCGTAGATAGATGGTTGAATCTATTAGAAGGATATTTCTCGGTTCATGACTTTTCCGACAGGGAGAAGATTATTTTTGCACTCCTCAAAGCTGTCCCCCATGTCAAGGACTGGTGGGAAACCCACTGTGAGAAAAAGGACGAGACAGAACCCTCTCTGTTCTCGGCCATACCCACTTGGAATTATTTCTGAGATTCCGTCAAGGAACAATACTATCCTGTGGGGAGCTATGAGGACAAGTACATACAATGGACCACGCTGCGGAAACAAAGGGATCAAGATGTGCATGAGCTGACGAATTTGTTCTATACCCCGCGCACCAAGCTGGGTATCAAAGATTCAGAGAAACATCTGGTGCTAAAGTATCGCAGTTGTCTGCACAGATACATTCAGGAGGAAATGGAGTTCCTCGACATCTCCTGGCTTGGTACGGCATACCAGTATGATACCAAGATTGAGCAAAAATTAAAACAGAAGAAGCGAGACTTTGGATCTGCGAATCAAAAGCAAGGGAAAGGTGCTCCCAAACCGGAGAACAAAGGACAGAGCCAAGGCATGGCGACTCAATACAACCTGTCGAAGCCACAAGCAAAGAACAACACCACAAAGCCAAATAAGGACACGGGAAAGTGGTGTGAGTTCCATAAGAGCTCCACTCACAACACAAGTGAGTGTCGGGCCAAGCAGTCGCTGGTGGCCGAGATGCGGGCTTCTGATTCAAATGCATGCTCTGACTCTGAATCAGAACTTGACAAGGGGAACAACAAAGGGAAACAGATTATTGATGCAGAGCTGAGTTCCACTGTTGCCACTACAAAGATCCAAAATGAGGAACCGGAAGATCCGAAGGAGGAGGAACGTCTCTTCCACTCCCAGATGTGGGTAAAGGGCTCCCCGGTACAATTCATTGTCAACAATGGGAGCCAAAAGAACCTCATTTCAGCAAACGCCATGAAGCGGTTGGGCTTTCCAACCACAACTCACCCACATCCATACAGCATCGGGTGGCTTCACCAAGGAAGAGATCTCTGCGTCAGCCAGCCGTGTCGCCTTCCCTATAGCATCAAGCCCTTCACGGATGAGGTACTATGTGACGTTGCTCCTATTGATGTTTCTGATGTATTATTAGGACAACCATACTTGTGGAAGCATCATGTTGTGTATGAGTCTCGGCCTCGCGCTGTTATTGTTACTTTGGGAAATAAGTTGTACAGGATACTAGAGGTACCACCTCCTGCCACTATCTCTTTGGTTACTTCAAAACAATGCAGTAAGCTCATTTCCCAAACCAGGAAATTAATTTTCCTGATGATCCGCCCCCAGGGCAAGAAGAATATTGTGGCCACGACCTCCAGACAAGGCTCCTCTGCACGTCAAAAATAAATGGATAAGGTTGTGGAGGAGTATGGGGACATCTTCACCACACCCACAGGGGTTCCTCTACACTATCAGGTCAAGCACCCAATTGATCTGCCCCCAGGTGTGCTGCTACCCAATGGACCGATCTATCGGCACTCTATTCTAGAGAATGATGAAATCAAGAGGCAGATTCAGGAGCTGCTGCAGAAAGGTCACATCCGACCAAGTTCATTGCCTTGTGGGAGCCCGATCGTGTTGGTACAGAAGAAGGATGGGATGTGGAGACTCTGTATTTACTATCGGGCGCTGAACAAGATCACTGTTCAGAATAGGTACCCGATCCCACGGATTGATGACCTTCTGGACCAACTCAAGGGTGAAAAATATTTCAGCAAGATTGAATTGAAGTTAGGGTATCACCAAGTACCGATTGAACCCTCCGATGTGTGGAAGACTGCCTTCAAATCCAAGGAAGGCCTTTTCGAATGGCTGGTCATGCCTTTCGGGTTGATGAATGCTCTCGCAACCTTCATGAGGATGATGGACGGCATCTTGTGGCCATTCACCAACTCATTTGTAGTGGTGTACTTGGATGACATTCTAATCTTCAGTTAGACTTGGGAAGAACACCTTCACCACATTCGACAAGTCCTCCAAACACTGCGGCAACACAAGTTGTGTGCCAATCTGGAGAAGTGCACTTTTGGCATGACCCAAGTTCAATATTTGGGATACATTATTGATGAAAGGGGGGTGCATGTGGATCCAGCCAAGATCCAAGTCATTCGGGATTGGCCAGCCCCAACCACTATAACAGAGCTTCGCAGCTTTCTGGGTCTTGCTAATTTCTACCGTAGATTCGTGTTGGGATTCTCTCATATCACTTGGCCCTTGAGTCAAGTCACCAAGGGAGGAGCAAGAGAAAAATTCTTTTGGTCGGAACCTCAACAGAAGGCGTTCACAGAATTGAAAAATCGCCTCTGTTCTGCCCCAGTGCTCACATTACCAGACTTGCAACAACCATTTGAGATCGAGACAGATGCCTCTGACTATGCTATTGGGGCAGTTCTTACTCAACAGGGACATCCAGTGGCATATCACGGTGAGACATTGTCTGAGACAGTTCGCAAGTATCCCACCTATGACAAAGAAATGTATTCCATTGTGCAAGCCTGTCGACAATGGAAGCATTACATTTTGGGGAAGGAAACAATCATCCACACGGACCACCGGCCCCTGCAGTTCATACAGACACAAGGGAAGTTGCAGAATGATCGCCATCAGAAGTGGTCCACATATCTGCAACAGTTTCATTTGAACATCAAGTACGAGAAGGGTAGCACCAATAATGTTGCAGACTGCCTCAGCCGACCACCGATCGTGGCGCTCACCACCGTGCTCAACTCTTGTGGGCACGAGACTTCTGATTGGCCGCTTCTCTATGAGAGTGACCCAAAATTCGGCCACACTTACAAGGCACTCTTAGGGGGCACACAAGTTCCAAATTTTCACCTCCAAGATGCACTTTTATGTCACCTGGGACACCTTTGTGTTCCTTCAAGCGAGCGTGCCAAGATGATATGGGAAGCACACTACAGTCGAGTCGCTGGGCATTTCGGGGTCGAGAAAACAGTAGCAATCCTGCAAAAGTATTTCTATTGGCCGAACCTTTGAAAGGATGTCAAGAAGCACATCAGATCCTTCACTGCTTGTGCCATTGCCAAACCGACCATCAAGAATCAAGGCCTATATACTCCGCTACCTACCCCTAGTCGACCTTGGGAATCCATCTCCATGGATTACATGTCAGGCCTGCCTTCTACTAAACAGGGAAATGACTGTGTTTTCGTGGTCGTCAACAGATTCTCGAAGATGGCCATCATGACGGCCTGCAAGAAGAATATCACAGTAGAAGCCACTGCTAAACTCTTCTTTGAACGAGTGTGGGTGCACTTTGGGATCCCACAGTCTATCATATTAGATCGGGATAGCAGGTTCCTCAGCACATTTTGGTCCAACCTCTGGTCAATTTTGGATACCAAGCTCACCAATTCCACAGCTTTCCATCCCCAAACAGATGGCCACACAGAGGTCATCAACAGAATGCTTGTACACATTTTGCGCATGTACAATTCAAAGCATCCACGCACATGGGATGAGAGCCTCCCATATGTACAAAATAGTTATAATCAGGCTCTCCACAATTCAATCGGTAATAGCCCCTTTCAGGTGGGCTTGGGATTCCAGCCACTATGTCTATTGACGTAGCCATACCATTTGCAGCTGCTCATGCCAATTCAGCTCATGTCTAGTTTGAAGTTGACAAAGCAAGTAGCTTCATTGAGCGCATTCAACACATCCTCCAACAGGTTCATGATATATTGGACAGAGCCAATGCCAAGTACAAGCAACGCCATGATCAACACCAGGTGCCACACAACTTCTAGGTGGGCGACAAAGTATGGCTACATTTGCAGAAGGAGCGCCTCACTGGACCCCACCACAAGCTTCACCCGCTCCGATATGAGCCGTACACCATCACAAAAGATGTAGGGAACAATGCCTTCGAGCTCAGTATTCCACCATTCCTTGGTCTGCACCCAGTCTTCAATGTGGATCGCCTTTGTCCTTACTTCCCACCTCTACTGGACACCTCAAACATTGCAGAACAACTCACACCAACAGAGTTAAACCCAGACTGCATGGAACAGGCCACCATAGATTGTATCAGGGACATGAAAATAAAGAACACTCACCAACAGAACATCCAACTGTATCGAGTTGTCAAAGCTGGCCAACTCCTGCACCAAGGCAAGTGGTTCACCAGGGACCAAGTTCAGCAGAAGTTTCCTCATCTCATGGAAGAACTCAATGCAATGGGGACCATTGCTTCCTAAGGAGGGAGGAATGATCCAGGTGGATATTGGTGGCCACCTGTCTATTCCACTTGGGGCCCCACCATTGCCTCTTTCATTTTTTCAGTTTCGGCACAACTTACTATTTTTAGCAGATTTTCGGGTCCTGAACTTCCGAAGCCATTTTGAGGCCCTAAATGACATTTTTTGGGCATCGCCCCTCCAACAAATATTATTTTGTCGAAATTTGTATTCCTCGGATAGATCTTTCTAATGATGTATCATTTGTGTCAAACGGAGATAGTATGCCAAAGTTATGTCCCTGGGAAGTTGAAACACCAATTTACCCAAACGGGGCCCATATTTTTGGCGCTTCATCTCCTAGGGTTATTTTTTTGGATGTTTAGAGTTCTCCATTGTTTCTCAATAATAAATAGGCCCTCGTGCCTCATTGTAACTCAGTTCAGAGGCCTGTAGCCTCCACATCTCTTCTCAGAGATAGCTACCAGCGCCCTAGCTAGTTTTATTTCCATTTTTTATGTAAGCAAATTTCAGTTCTTTGATAGTAATGAAATGAAGTGTTATTTCCGCTGCATCTCTGTATTTATGGTTATGTGTTTATTCTGTTGCGTTCCTGCATAAATCCGGATCACTAAAATTCTTTCGGACATCAAATATTAGAGCTCAGCTGGAGCTGCTCCAGTATTTGGTTGGACTATGCGATGTGTATCGACAGATATTCATCATCAGGGAAAAGGAACTAGAATTAGATGTCATCAACATTTATTTCATCATAGGCTTGTCCAGGAGAGGCGAGATAATCCAACTCTCCAGAGCTAGCGCAGGGGATGATAGTACCAATATGCTCATCCAAAGACATTGTCCTGGGGCTGAAAATACTGAGAGTGGGAAGATAGAGGTATCCTTTATTAGAGTCCTTCCCTTGTGTACAATCCTTCATTGCATGACTCGAGTGTAGAGAGCCCAGGAGTTGAATGAGGAAACGAAATCCCAATTCTAGTACATGGTGGAATGTCTGACCCCTACTATGTTCAACTAGTGTGAGGGGTTATTGGACAACATGAAGAGCCAATTGATCAAGTTCAAGACAAGGTGGCTGAAATAGTTTGGGTACGATTCTATTTTGGTGACCTTTTTCTTGGATAGAGTACCATTTTTCCAGTATCAACAATTAGAGATCCACGATCTAGCCTCGAGGGACCCGAGACTGATGAGGTGGTGTGAGATCATGCCCCTTTAGGATGGGGGCCAACAAATGCATTTCCCTACAGCGTTTTTCAGCTGGTTGCGTTGTCAAGTCATTGTGGTTGAGGAATTTTCATATGCAAGCATCGAATTCAGGGGAGATCTAGATCTACCCATTCCGCTAGGCACAAAGAGAACTGATGCTACCCAGAGCTAGCGCAGGGGAGATCCAGATCTACCCATTCCACTAGGCACAAATCGAACTGATGTAGGTTAATTTTTTTTTTAACATTTTTACATTTTGAAAATTTTTGTCGTGTATTCTGAGATGTAAAATTATGATGCTTTTACAGATATGGGTCCTCAAAGACCACCAAGTATGTCACCGATTGCAAGGAGGGTAGCCCGCCCGGTGGAGGATGTCCTTTACGAGGAGGGAGCAGACCCATTATCTGAGTTAGAGCGGAACTTGGTAGAACTTATGAGAGGCATCCCAAAGTATGCTACCTTTTATGACATTCCTCTTCGCTTTTAGAGGCATACGGTCAGGGTTCCAAGTAGATTTCTTCATCTACTATGACGAGTGATTCGAGCAGTCAACTGCTATCACGAGCACCATGTGGGCAGATAGCAGCCCTATTTTTACATTTTTGTACTGATTTAGGCTCAAAGAGCCATTTTTGTCACATAACACATATTTTTTGAGATTTTTATGTAACACACTTGACAGACCCGACATATATATATACATATGCATGTTTCTACGACTACTTATGTATCATAATGATGTGTTGGTATTTTACATGTTGCGCAAATGTCTATCTAATACATGATTTGATAATGTATCTGTTAATGTGTTTAAACATCTTCGAATATGTTGATATGTAATAAAATCAAAATGCCTTTCCAATAATCGAACACGCAAATAGATACGCAAAATTTGAGGATTTCAGATAGAATAATGGCCATTTAACAACTAGTTGTGAGTCTAATTTAAAAACCAAATTTCTAATTCTGAGATCAATAGCATCCGATAATAGCTTGATAACCACACTAAATTCGGCAATATTGTTAGTTGCTCGACCCAAACAAATACCTTGTAAATTAATCAACTCGCCATCAGGGGAAAAGAGTGCCCATGCTATAGAAGATAGGCTTCGTGTGCTATGACAAGCGCCATCAACAAAACCGACGTAATGATTTGATGACATCTGCAAACCAAGTGGAACACAAGGTGAGTAGAGGAAACATGTCTGCAAAGCAAACAATCACACCAAAAATACAAACAAAGCACACTAATGAATAAAACACTAATGTACAAAGTATCACACACATGATTAAGCATAATATTTCTTCATATAGAGTTCAAAAATGAACTCGAATGACTGATTTTCATCATGATTAACAGACACAAACCCACGATTCTACTGTTGATATTGCGTGTAGGCATTACCTCAACCAATTTTGTGAAAAAATTCACAACAACAGTGAAGTTCCCATAACCCATGTCCCAATAAGGGTTTTGAAGCATCGAAATAATGCCCCCTTGGGTAAGTGACCAATCAGTAAGAACGGGGTCGAAGGGAGTGGGTGGGTCATGCTTCCTAAGGAAAGCAATGTAAATCTTAAGCTCACGGGGAGAAAAAGAAACCCGGAAAAAGACATTTGTGACAATCACAAAGATGTCGATTGGAATGGTTGGAGTAATATTTCCCATGTTACCTTTAGAGAGAACTTCATGAATCAATATCGGATTCTGAAATGGGTCAGTCGATATAAACAAAGCATGGAATTCTAGACAGGCAAAGATGTCACCTAGAGTTGGGAGAAATGAGGAACGATGATGTCCATCATCCCATGGGGTTTCTTCAAGAGACATTACCTCCACAATAATTTCTTCGATGGGGAAAGTCTCATTCAAGGGATCACCATATTCCCAAGAACCAAACCAAGGAGACTGCGCATAAGTGTCTAGAGAGGAAACCAATCGGTCGTTCATTTCGGATGCAGCCTCAAAAGCCATGAGAATACTCTGATACATTTTTTCAGGAGGGCTCAAAGGCATAAAATCACCAAAGCCTTCGAGCTCGTTGGGATTGGGAACAATCCATGGATCGCAACCATACGATATCATATTGACAGTTGGTGACATTCGGAGGTGGTAGTGGAAAAATTCCCATAAGGGATTAGTCTTTGAATAAACATGACCTGATTTTCTCATAGGTGTTAGTGGTATTCCCAACATATGGAATGTTTCTTGTTGAATAATCAGAGTAAAAGAAAGCTAATTTATCGAAATTCATGATTTTTCCCGGATGAGGAAAACGGAGGACACGAAAAAGGGTGGAGACCACACAAACCATGGCATGAGTCCAACTGCGTCCAAGAAGGAGATTATAATTCAAGTTGGTTTATACCACCTCAACTTCTAAAGTTACCATTTTTCCCTCCAATAGGATGGGCAATGATTTTAGAATACCATACGACCAAGAACCTCTACCGTCGAAAGCTTCCAAGGTATTCGTGGATTGAGTAAACGGAGGAGATTTGATGGCTTTCCAACACCCGATAGAAACGATGCAGGTCGAAGTGCCTTCATCAAAAATATTCCTATGAATGTTTTTTCCCATTGTTAGCGTTTTGTAATTTACTAGAGATTGTGAGAACTAATCACATAGGCCAACATCAAACCAACTTTGGAAATTGGGATCTAGCCCTGCCAGTTTTAGAGAGGGCTCTCTCTATAAGATTTAACTTTGTTTGGATAAGTTTTAGGCTATTTATGATTGTATTTGGGTTTTGGGTTTTGTTTTGGATTTTAGAAAATTAATTGTATTCAATTGATTAATGTCTATTGGGCAATGGAGTCAAAATATAATTGGATAGTTGCATCACCTTTTCACAGAGTAAACACAGGGAAAGCTAGGAGTATTTACTGGATCTTTCGAATTTATAAATGGATTATGACAGAAATACAAAAAATTTCAACAGAACTAAAGAGAAATTAAGAATTCTTTACTTTGGCCTTCAGTGGAAAACATTATGATTGTAAACAAAGCCAAAATAAGGTACTCAGTAGTAAATCCTATTCATCACACTTTATTCTTTACAATTAGAATTCAAATGATTACAATGAAACATAATAACAGAAGAAAAACATCACCAGTATTTAAGCCACAAGAATCCTATGAATGGTCTGATTATTATTGATGCTCCAGTGCTTTGAAAATCTTACAGTACTTCAATAGACAACAATAGTTCTTATCTCAATCAATCGACTCTTAATACTTCCAAAACTGAAGTATTTATAAAAAAGTTTACAAAAATAATTCCTATAATACAGTCTCTAATAAACATGTTAATTTTAGACTTAAACTTGAACTTAAAACTCTAACTATTACCAAATTATAATTTTGGTGGAATGTGTTGTGCAACTGCAGGTGCTGATGTAGTGGGAACAGTTAGGACGTGGACCACATTTTACTATTGTACTGGAAAAAATGATTGTTGAACGCCCTTTGCCTGTCTTGACCCGTGATATCTATTTGCTGCCCGAGTCCTTTCTCTCGTGTTTAACCCTTTTTCTTCATAAAATGACGCTCAAAACTCATACGCTCGGACCTGAAATAGTTTATAATTTAGTTCTGAACTTTATCGCATCCATAGAAATATCGTACATCGCATATTTTACAGTTTATGATATAAGGAATGGAATCGGTGATGTGATGCGAAGTACAGAGGTGACGTGGCAGGTAAGGTGGGACCGGACCCGCATCGCAATCGAAAGTCGGAAAATTTTGCTATGAGTGGCGGAGGTAAACTCTAAATATTGTGAAGTGCGAAGTGCGGGGAGAGGGAGGTGACGTGGTAGGTAAGGTGGGACTGATGCCTATCGCAAATATCAACTCTTAAGGTTTTTCTATGAGTGTGGGGATTAGATGCTAAAACTTATGAAGTGCGACATGTGATTGGGGCCCACCCACATCGCACATCGCAATATTTATATTTTTCCACACATCGCAAAGTTTAGAGTTTAGGAAATGGAGTAAGCGTTAAAACTCGCGAAGTGCAATTTGCGTTGATGGAGGATGATGTGGTAGGATGGAGATGGAGCCCACTACATTGGCAAAGTTTATAAAGTGATGAAAGGTTTCTACAGTAAGGTAAGGTTATTAGGCTTCATAGTATATATGATATATCTATGTATTTCAAACGGCCTGAAGTGGGCGGCGGAGCTGCTATGGTGTGGCCAACCGCATCACTACTTAAACAAAATACCTTGCGGGTGCTTAAAAGGTAAGTTATAAAATGTGTGATGTGAAACGGTGTGGTTAAACATGTAAAGTTGTGATCTTGCGATGCGATGGATATTGCACATCGCAAGTTTTAAGTTTTTGCGGTGAAGTGCGAAAATTTATAATTGCCGATCTACAAATTTTATATTTTGCGATGTGCGATGGATGGTGGGGGAAAGGGTGACATGGCAGGGAGAAATGGCCCCACTTTAATCGCAATCGGGGAATCGAGAAGGTGGAGGTAAGTGAAAACAATGATATAGCAGTGAAAAGGGTAACGTAGAAAGGTAAAGCGTAAAATCAGAAAAGGGTAAGGTTTATTTGCACGCGACGGGTGAATGGGTCCCACTTCATCGCATATCGCATTTCGAGATGTTTGTAGGAGACGGAAATTAAATAATTTTGGGAATTGGCCAATGCGAAAAGCAATTTGAATGTGTGATAATGAAATAAAAAGGGAATGACTTAGGGAAAATGAAAATGAAAAGGGATATATGGTATGTTTTAATGATTTAGGGGAAATGGAATGAAATGAAAGTATGGTGGGGATATATTGCTATGGTTTAAAACTTTAGGATATGAATTTATAATTAGGATTTAAACCATACAAATAAAATTTTCCATAGGCGCACCCGGATGCGGGTGTTTAAGTCTGAAATGATGGGCGTGAATTAGCGGAGTGGCACGTGGCATGCCCACTTGGCCACCCGCAGTCGACATTTATGCGCCATTTATGTTCCTCTAAAGCGAGCCCCTCTCGAGGCCGTCACCCTACGCGGCATTTATGCCGATGGGGAGGCCAAGATGGCATGCCTTTTAACTTGCTTCCATTCAGCTCATCGTTCCCATTCTGCAATTTCGCTTCTAAGCTCCTAGTGCAATCTTGTTACAGTTCGCAGCTCTCCATGCCGAAGCTCTTCCAGCCAGTGGCTTCCCGGTGCTCTCAGGAAGAAGAATTTTCAAGCAGACGCACTTCTGTGGGTAGGCAATGCCATTTGGGTTGCTGTTTCGATTTATTTCCCGGCTTACATTTCTCAAACAGTCCCTTTTGCTCCCTTCTTTCGGTTTCTTCGCCCGGTCTCTTGGCTCCTGCCCTCCCTCAGCCCAATTCCTCCTCCACGCCACTCGAACACCATGCCTAGGCTTCGGCATAGACTGCGATGCCGTTGTGGTGGCTCCCGAGCCCGTAACTCCAGTCGACGCCGCTCTCTCTCCACCAACTCTCCGTCGTCCTCCTCGAAAAGCCTCCGTGGCCGCTCCCCCTCTGCGCGTAATCGTCATGAAAGAGGCTGTGGAAGTCGCTCCACCTCTTCCCCTCAGCGAGGCACTGCTGTCGCTAGGTCGCCTCTGGTACTCCGTCCAGTCGTCTCTGCCTCTCTCCATAGCCCCTCCACTGCAATCTTTCATTATCAATGTGATTCCAATCGCCCCCTGGTTATTGCTACTATCTCGGTGTCTTTCAAAGAAATCCCTAAAGCTCTTCCGGACACCCCTCCGTCGACGCATCCGGTCAATCTGCAGACTCCTCATTCTTCTTCTCGTGCCCCTCAGCGCGCGGGCAAAAGCTCTTCCCACAAAGCTGGGGATTGCAGCTCGCTTGTTCATCAGAAAGTTGGATTACAGGTGGGAGGGCGTGATGTTGGTGCAGACGCAATCCAAATCAGTTCAGGCCACAACGACGAGGATGTTGGATGGTGCAGGATCGAAGAAGAATCGCCCTCGGGAGACTATGGACTCTAGCGTCTCCGTCTTGGTCCAAGTAATTCTGCTTAGTCTCTATGATTTTTTCGCTATTTCTGGTCACTACAGGTTTTGGTATGACTATGCTGAGGGCCTCTATCGAGGCAGTGTTAGAAATTCTTTCGGGTCGGTTTCCCCTTATGGGCTACCTAGGTTCTTGTTTAATTTTGGCATGTCAAGGTTGGTTTCCTCTATCGAGGCAGCGCTCAAACGATATTCAGGCTAGTTTCCCCTCGAGGGCGGTTCATTTTTTGTTATTTTGGTGACTGAATGCCTCTGAAGGCCATGTACTTTCTGTATATTATGTTTCACTAATAGATTTAAATTTACCTAGAAAAAAAAAAAACATTTTCCATAGGCGCATTTAGACTAGCATCTAATCAAATATTTTTAAAATTGAATGAAGCTTTCTTTTTCTTTCTTGCTTCCCTAACATTTTATTTTGCCTTCTTTATTTAAAGCATCTAACACCTAACATTTTATTTTTCCTTCTTTATTAAGAGCATCTAACATCTAACATTTTATTGACATGGATGCCTACAAAAATAATAATTTTCCTAACATTTTTTAATTTTTCATTCTTTTGCATCCATATCCTACCTTATCATTTTGAAAATTATTTAACTACTTATTCTAACTTATCAAAAACAAATAATGTTACAACCAATCCCTTGGTTCAGATTAAATTATTGAACAAATCTTTATTTTCTACCTAACTAATTAATCTGTCAAGATTAAACAGTTTGAAAAATTATTTTTCACTACCTATAACAAGCAATTTAAACCTAATTCAATCATGTTTAAACTATATGATTGAATTTTATTGAGATTTTGTGGCATTTTAAACAAGCTGCAAACAATTGATTTTCATAAATAAGCTAAAATAAGAGTAGTGGAATTTGGAGATGAAACACTTTCAGATTTTATTTTTTTTCTTCTTTTTGACCGAGTTCACATTCTATATTTTTTTTATTTATAACATATACCCTCTTTTGATTTTTTATGTTATCTCCCTCTTTTTTTGAAAATTATTTGCAGATTGAAAATCATTTTACAAAATAAATTTGACAAATAGACTAAACTCAGTCACCTTGAGATCCTATGAAATATAGGACCTTAACAGTGGCTCCAATTGGGGATGGCACTTCCATGCATTTAAGTGTCAAGAACTTGTGATCAGTAGCCTTATCCATCTGCACATATGAGAAATCTGTAATCTGATTCCTTTTCTGCTTCAAATATTATGATGGTCTGTTGACCATGGCTTAGGGCCTTCTCTGTGGGCTTCAACCTTAATCAGAAAAACATCCAATCCAATTTATGTTGACCATGATATTTAAAATGATGTAAAAATAATATTTAGACTATGATAAATAATTCTTCCACATCATGTCATTTACAGGACCACCAGGTAACTCTTTTCGATCTATACCTGTGAGAAAAAATGCATCGTCACCTTTAAAAGCATTTATAATATATGGTCCCATCCATATATTATCAAATTTTTTATGCTTCCCTTTGTCTTCTCTCCTTGTATCCCATTTTAAAAATTTCTCTCTAACAGAAAAATCAGTTGCCTTGGTCCTTTTGTCAAAGATTTCCTTGATATTTTCCTAGATGAGTTGTGTTCTGTTATACACCTCTTCTCTTGTTTGCTACAACTGAATGGTTTGATGGATCCTTTTGAGTGCATCATTTGGTTCCACCTATAACTCTTGCATTATCTTCGTCACTGGAAGTGCTAGAGAAGATGGAAAAACAACATCCATTCCATAAAAAAGTTGGTATGGTGACATGCCAATGGACTTCTTTGTTGTAAGCCTATAATCCCAAAGTACACTGATTAAGTTATTATGCCAATACTTTTTATTCTGTTCTAATAACTTCTTGATGATGTTTACCAGACTCTTATTGGATGATTCAGCCAATCCATTACCTTGTCAGTAATAGGCTATTAAATTTCCTAAATAAATATGATATTTATTACAGAATTCAATCATCTTTTTGGATTTAAAATCTATTGCATTGTCAGTGATGATTTTCCTTGGGCAACCAAATCTGGACATGATATTGGTCTCAAGGAACTTGGTAATAACAACATCAGTGGCATTTCTAGAATGGATGGCTTCTATCCACTTAGTGAAGTAATCTGTAGGTGTTAAAATCCAATTGTGTTGGTCAAAGGAAGGAGGATGGATTTCACTAATGAAATCCAAACCCCATTGTTAGAATGAGCTTTTAACATAAATGGGTTTTAGTGGCAAGGGTAGAAGTTTCTTTTTACCTTCAAAAATTTGACACTTGTGGCAGGTTGTGATTTTCTCATGAACATCATAAAAAAGGGTGGGCCAGTAAAAACCAACCCTAAGAATTTTATTAGCAGTATTTCTCCAATACACGTGGCCACCACAATATCCTTCATGAAAATCATGCATAATCTTGTCTACATCATTCTTCAACAAACATTTGAGTAATAGGACACCAGAATCTTTCCAATAAAGGAAATTATCAATGATGAAAAATTTTACATATTTAATTTCAGAAATCTAGCTTTAGTTTTTGTAAGACCAGGAGGAGCATTTAAATTGAACAATACATAAAGCAGGTTTGCATAACAGGGAGAATTTTAAAATTCTTCATTGATTTGTGGAGTCACGTGCTCCTCTTGATCATCCAAATTTGCCACCAAATTTATGTCCAAAGATTGAAAATTGGACTCAGCCATAAGCTAAGAAAGTCCTTGCCCTTTAATTAGTTTGGTAGGTTTTATTTCCAGATCATACTCTAAAACAACCACAATCCATTTTCCTCTTTTCCATCTGGTCCATTCTGCATTAAGATATCCTTTACCACAGAGTTACGTACATAAGCACATGTGATGTAGAATATAAACTCTAAAATCTTTAATTTCTTTGACTAGTGCAAAGGCATGTTTTTCCATCATGTTGTACTTGAGAGAAGCATCTCTTAAAGCTTTACTAAAGAAAGCTATTGGATGCTCAAATCCTTCGCTATTTTTTTTCAATAAAATAGTTGCAACAGTGTGCTCAGAAGCAAAAGAGAAGATTATAAAATCTTTAGTAAAATCTGGACTGATTAACATTGGTGCTATAGTTAATGTATGTTTTACCATGTCAAAATATTTCCTGGCCTCTATGCTCCATTTGATTTCAGAGTATTTTTTGAGCATATTGGTTATGTTTCTAAGGAGTTCACCAAGATTAGGGATAAATCTTCTCACAAAATTTATTTTACCTATGAAGGATTGAAGTTCCTTAATGTTTCTTGGGGGACTGGTCTTTAGGATTGATTCAATTCTCTTAGGGTCATTTCTAACTCCATCTTTCGATATGATATATCCTAACAATTTACCTTATTCCAGGCCAAATAGTGTTTTCTTAGGATTTAAAGATATGCCAAATTTTCTGCATTTCTCAAAGACTCATTTCAAATGTCTCAAGTTTTCTTCGTCAGATTTTGAATACATAGTTATATCATCTAGATTCTGGATGGATGCGCCCATGCCACATGTTCATGTATCAGAGATATCAATTGTACTTGTACTTGCAGGTCTTCCAACGGTGGCGTTTGGTTTGAATGTGTTCTCGTAAAGCATTTCACTCCTCCCTCTCTCTCAGAACTCATGATTTAGGGGGCATCTGTTACACATAATTTTTTCAACGTCCCTGCAATCCCCATACCGAACATTGGAGGACCATTTCTGTGACTTTTGTGTATTTTCATGCCTTCCAAAAAGTGTCATTGCATCCCTTGCCATGAGAAGAAAATTTTCTCTGTTGACTATTCCTAGAGCAGGCTCTCAAAAACATATGATTTTGGGTCGGCACTAGCAGGCAGTTATGGCCTCGCGCCCATTGGCGCTCTGTCTCAGTGGATTTCCCACACCGAGCTGTTTTTGGAATTTTTTTTAAAATAGAAGCAAATTTTCCATTCCCAACCACTTCGGGAGCAGAGTCAGCATGGGTTGTTCGACTGAATAACGTTGAAAATCTTCCTTTGGCTTCTTGTTTCCTACATTTGAGAAACCTCTCAAAGGATAAGGCCTCCCTTCCATCATATGAGGGATCCCAACCTCCTCCTCCTCTCCTATAAATACATCTCTCTCACATAGTTGCAGCTAGCTGAAATCGTTGAATAGTTGAACAGTCTGATATAACTGGTGTGAGATAGAGCAGAGAAAGACCCATTGTCGAGAGAGAGTCTAGGCTTATTGCCTAGCCAAGTCCAATTCCCTGATGAATGCTTGAGATGCGTTTTGACTAGACCCGCTGAAGGAGGCTGCAACGTCAAGGCTCTTTTGGTTGTAAACCCTTTCTCTCTTCTTATTAATACATGACTGATGTTTTGGTTCCCGTTTTACATTTGATATGATTAATCTTGTGCAATACGTTTAGTTCTACTTAACCAATTAAATAGTTATGAATGCAAGTATTTTTTCATATGTTGTTATCATTCTCTGATCCTTGTGCAGGCACCTGAGTACCACTGCTAAAGGATCGCGACATGTAACGATGAAGTTTAGGATAATGCTGCCATAGCTACAACAACTGCGTTGGAACAAGGTAGGACATCTATCCCAACTCAGTTTCATTCATAAACTAGGAATCAACGCATTAGCATATCCTATTACTGCAAGACCCACCCTAGGGCTAAGGGGATTGCCTCTATCTGCAAAGGGGATTTACCTGCACAATGGTAGGATGTCCCCAACTCGACGCGAACTGCAGATGAGTGTCATGTTCAAGAGCGATAAGCTACCCAAAATACACATAGGATTTTTACTTTCAATTTTCCCCCGTTATTGCTAATAAGTACCTCTTTATTATTTATAGTCAGCGTGAAGAGGATAACATATGTTGAGCGTGTGATTTCATTCTTCGAATGAATCCATCCTAGTAATTTTAATGAGCCCTAGGAAGGAGGAATTCGGCTTTGTTATGGTGACAGGTCTTTCACCATTTGATCTTTAACGAGTCCAACGAAAGGGTAACTCAGTAAATTTTCATGTTTAAGGAGTTTGAAAGGAAACAAAAAGGAAACTTCGTCATGTCCCTTTTTGTAAATCGTCTCTCAAATCCTAAAAGGTAGAAAACAATATTCGAGAGAACCTCTTGACCATGTTCAATCAAGGTATTCATTTTTCGTAAATAGAAAATCTCAGCTCGAAAAAGGGGTAAACATATACTAAGACCACGTTAATTCATTCACTTTAAAAATTTTGAAATGACAAGTATCCGGCAATCTTTTCATTTTTCGAGAGTCACAAAAGAGATGAAAGTTGACTCCAAGGAGGTTCTTTTTTCGTAAATGTTTACCAAGTCCAAAAAAGAGATAAAATAAAACTCTCTTACATCAGAAATAACCACCAAATAATGTAAAGGTCTTGTTACTACACAAAAATGGAAAACATCATTGATATCGAGGAAAAATAATAAAATAATGGAAAAAATATTTCAAAAATCTATAAATAGACAAAAAGTAAATTCATTTTCACCTTTCTATTTTGAGTAAATTGGAGAAGTGCATTTCACCCATTTTCCCTCCAAACTTCAGATCAATGGTATGGCTGATCCAGGACACCATTTAGCAATCCTTCAATGCTAGGTAAGAGCCCAAAGCCTCCTCTTCATTTTAATTCCATTATTTTAACATTTAGCTTTAGAAATAGAGAGATGGGGGGAGGATTTCAAACCTCGAAATCACCTGTGGCCAGTGCGGGTCTGATAGCTTGGACCCGCGCTAGTCATTCTTGGCCCATTAGTGCAGTGCACTACCAACACCAAATTAATTCGAACAATCACGTTGGTCACATGGAATATTTCGAAACAAGAAATCAACCCATTTCCAATGGATGGTTTCAAAAAATACTCCGATGAAAGCTCCTAAAATGTCTTTTGAACATGTTTTGCAGGTGATTTTAGCAAAGATGGTCATTGAATGGAAAGAATGAGGCCACGAGGTGGAAGACCACCAAGCACTTCAAGATGAAAATTGTGTAAATGCATTGCGCAATTGTGGATTACTAAAATTCTTTCATACATCAGGGATGAGAGCTCAGCTCGAGCTGCTCTAGTATTTGATTGGACTGTGGGATGTGTATCGACAAATATTCATCATCAGGGACAAGGAACTAGAATTATATGTCAACAACATATATTTCATCACATTCTTGTCCAGGAGAGGGGAGACAATCCAACTCTCCGAAGCTCGCACAGGGGATGAGAGTACCAGTATGCTCATCCAAAGACATTGTCCTAGGGCTGAAAATACTAAGAGTGGGAAGATAGAGATATCCTCTATTAGAGTCCTTCCCTTGTGTACAATCCTTCATTGCATGACTCAAGTGGCGAGAGCCCAAGAGTTGCATGAGGCAACAAAATCCAAATTCTAGGATGTGGTGGACTGTCTGACCCCTACTATGTTCAACTAGTGTGAGGGGTTATTAGCCAACATGAAGAGCCAATTGATCAAGTGAAAGACAGGGTGGCTGAAATAGTTTGGGTACAGGTCTATTTTGGTGACCTTTTTCTTGGATAGAGTACCATTGTTCCAGTATCAATAGTTGGAGATCCACGATCTAGCCTCGAGGGACCCAAGACTGATGAGGTGGTGTGAGATCATGCCCCTTTAGGATGGGGGCCAACAAATGCATTTCCCTACAGCGTTTTTCAGCTGGTTGCGTTGTCAACTCATTGTGGTTAAGGAATTTTCATATGCAGGCATCGACTTCAGGGGAGATCCATATCTACCCATTCCGCTAGGCACAAAGCGAACTGATGCAGGTAAAAAATGTTTTTTAACATTTTTTACTTTTTGAAAAAAAAATTCGTGTATTCTGAAACGTAAAATTGTGATTTTTTTATAGATATGGGTCCTCAAAGACCACCAGGTATGTCACCGATTGCAAGGAGGGTATCCCGCCCGGTGGAGGATGTCCTTTACGAGGAGGGAGCAGACCCATTAGCTGAGTTAGAGTGGAACTTGGTAGACCTTATGAGAGGCATCCCAAAGTTTGCTACCTTTGATGACATTCCTCTTCGCTTTTAGAGGCATACGGTCGGGGTTCCAAGGATATTGCGTCGTCTACTCTGACGAGTGATTCGAGCAGTTAGCTGCTATCACAAGCACCATGTGGGTGGATAGCAGCCCTTTTTTTACATTTTTGTACTGATGGAGGCTCAAAGAGCCATTTTTTTCACATAACACATATTTTTTGAGATTTTTATGTAACACACTTGACAGACCCGATATATCTATATATATATATATACATATGCATGTTTCTACGACTACTTATGTATCATAATGATGTGTTGGTATTTTACATGTTGCGCATATGTCTATCTAATACATTATTTGATAATGTATCTGTTAATGTGTTTAAACATATTGGAATATGTTGATATGTAATAAAATCAAAATGCATTTCCAGTAATTGAACACGCAAATAGATACACAAAATTTGAGGATTTTGCATAGAATAATGGCCATTTAACAACTCGTTGTGAATCTAATTTAAAAACCAATTTTCTAATTCTGAGATCAATAGAATCCTATAATATCTCGATAACCACACTATATTCGGAAATATTGTTAGTTGTTCGACCCAAAAAAATACCTTGTAAATTAATAAACTCACCATCAGGGGAAAAGAGTACCCATGCTGTAGAAGATAGGTTTCATGTGCTGCGACAAGCGCCATCAACAAAACCGACGTAACGATTCGATGAAATCTGCAAACCAAGTGGAACACAAGGTGAGTAGAGGAAAAATCTCTACAAAGCAAAAAATCACACCAAAAATCTAAACAAAGAACACTAATGAATAAAACACTAATGTAAACAGTATCACACGCATGATTAAGCATAATATTTCTTCATATAGAGTTCAAAAATGAACTCGGATGACTGATTTTCATCATTATTAATAGACATAAACCCACGGTTCTACTATTGATATTGCATGTAGGCATTACCTCGACCAATTTTGTAAAAAAAATTCACAACAACATTGAAATGCCCATGACCCATGGCCGAGTAATGGTTTTGAAGCATCAAAATAATGCCCCCTTGGGTAAGTGACCAATCAGTAAGAACAGGGTCGAAGGGAGTGGGTGGGTCATGCTTCCTAAGGAAAGCAATGTAAATCTTGAGCTCATGGGGAGAAAAAGAAACCCGAAAAAAGACATTCGTGACAATCACAAAGATGTCGATTGGAATGGTTGGAGTAATATTTCCCATGTTACCTTTAGATATCACTTCATGAAACAAGATCAGATTTTGAAATGGGTTGGTCGATATAGACGAAGCATGAAATTCCAGACAAGCAGAGATATCACCTAGGGTTGGGAGAAATGAGGAACGATGATGTCCATCATCCCATGGGGTTTCTTCGAGATACATTACCTCCACGATACTTTTGTGAGTGGGGAAAGTCTCATTAAAGGGATCACCAGATTCCCAAGAACCAAACCAGGGAGACTGCGCATAAGTGTCTAGAGAGGAAACCAATCGGTCGTTCGTTTCGGATGCAGCCTCAAAAGCCATGAGAATACTCCGATACATTTTTTCAGCAGGGCTCAAAGGCATAACATCACCAAATCCTTCGAGCTCGTCAGGATTGGGAACAATCCATGGATCGCAACCATACGATATCATATTGATAGTTGGTGACATTCGAAGGCGGGAGGGGAAACGTTCCCATAATGGATGAGTCTTTGAATAAACATGACCTGATTTTCTCATAGGTGTTAGTGGTATTCCAAACATATGGAATGTTTCTTGTTGAAGAGTCAGAGGAAAAGAAAGCTAATTGATCGACATTCATGATTTTTCCCTGATGAGGAAAACTTAGGACACGAAAAAGGGTGGAGACCACGCAAACCATGGCATGAGTCCAACTATGTCCAAGAAGGATATTATAATTCAAGTTGGCATTTACCACCTCAACTTCTAAAGTTACCATTTTTCCCTCCAATAGGATGGGCAATGATTTTAGAATACCATACGGCCAAGAACCTCTACCGTCGAAAGCTTCCAATTTATTCAGGGATTGACTCAACGGAGGAGAGTTGATGGCTTTCCAACATGTGATAGACATGATGCAAGTCAAAGCACCTTCATCAAAAATATTCCTATGAATGTTTTTTCCCATTGTTATCATTTTTTAATTTACTAGAGATTGTGAGAACTAATCACATAGGCCAACATCAAACCAACTTTGGAAACTGGGATCTAGCCCTGCCAATTTTAGAGAGGGCTCTCTCTATAAGATTTAAATTTGTTTGGACAAGTTTTAGGCTAGTTATGATTGTAATTGGGTTTTGGGTTTTGTTTTTGATTTTGGAAAATTAATTGTATTCAATTGCTTAATGTCTATTTGGAAATGGAGTCAAAATATAATCGGAAAGTTTCATCAACTTTTCACAGAGTAAACACAAGGAAAGCTAGGAGTATTTACTGGATCTTTCGAATTTATAAATGGATTATGACAGAAATATGAAAATATTCAGCAGAACTAAAGAGAAATTAAGAATTCTTTAGTTTGGCCTTCAGTGGAAAACATTATGATTGTAAACGCAGCCAGAATAAGGTACTCAGTAGTAAATCCTATTCATCACACTTATTCTTTACAATTAGAATTCATATGATTACAATGAAATATGACAATGAAACATAATAACAGAAGAAAAACATCACTAGTATTTAAGCCACAAAAATCCTATGAATGGTCTGATTATTATTGATGCTCTAGTGCTTTGAAAATCTTACAGTACTTCAATAGACAACAATAGTTCTGATCTCAATCAATCGACTCTTAATACTTCCAAAACTGTAGTATTTATACAAAAGTTTACAAAAATAATTCCTATAATACAGTCTCTAATAGACATCGTATTTTTAGACTTAAACTTGAACTTAAAACTCTAACTATTACAAAATTATAGCTTCAGTGAAATGCGTTGTGTAATTGTAGGTGTTGATGTAGCGGGAACATTTAGGACGTGGACCACATTTTACTATTTTGCTGGCAAAATTGATTGTTGAACGCCCTTTTCCTGTCTTGACCCGTGATGTCTATTTGCTGCCAAAGTCCTTTCTGTCATGTTTAACCCTTTCTCTTCATAAAACGACGCTCAAAACTCATACACTCGGACCTGAAATCGTTTAGACTTTAGTTATGAACTTTATTGCATCCATATAAATATCGCGCATCGCATATTTTATAGTTTATGATATAAGGAATGGAATCAGTGATGCAATGCGAAGTGCAGAGGTGACGTGACAGGTAAGGTGGGACGGGATCCACATCACAATCGCAAGTTGAAATGTTTTGATATGAGTGGCGGAGGTAAACTCTAAATATTGTGAAGTGAAAATTGTGGGGAGAGGGAGGTGATGTGGCAGGTAAGGTGGGACTGGCGCCTATCGCAAATCACAACTCTTAAGGTTTTGCTATGAGCATGGGGGTTAAATGCTAAAACTTGCGAAGTGCGACATGTGATTGGGACCCACCCACATCGCACATCACAATATTTATATTTTTCCACACATCACAGAGTTTAGATTTTAGGAAATGCAGTAAGCGTTAAAACTCGCAAAGTGTGATTATCGCTGACGGAGGATGATGTGGTAGGATGGAGATGGAGCCCACTACATCGGCAGAGTTTATAAAGTGACGAAAGGTTTCTGCAGTAAGGTAAGGTTTATGAGGTTTCATAGTATATATGATATATCTATGTATTTCAAGCAGCCTGAAGTGGGCGGCGGAGCTGCTATGGTGGGGCCAACCACATCGCAACTTAACCTTGCGGGTTCTTAAAAGGTAGGTTATAAAATGTGCGATGTGAAACGGTGTGGTTAAACATGTAAAGTTGCGATCATGCAATGCGATGGATATCACACATCGCAAGTTTTAAGGTTTTGCAGTGAAGTGCGAAAAGTTATAATTGCCGATCTGCGAAGTTTATATTTTGCGATGTGCGATGGATGGTGGGGGAAAGGGTGACGTGTTAGGAAGAAATGGCCCCACTTTAATCGCAATCGGGGAATCGAGAAGGCGGAGGTAAGTGAAAACAATGATATAGTAGTGAAAAAGGTAAAGTAGAAAGATAAAGCGTAAAAGCGGAAAAGGGTAAGGTTTATTTGCACGCGGCGGGTGAATGGGTCCC
Source organism: Pinus albicaulis (assembly GCA_034641835.2). Classification (NCBI taxonomy): domain Eukaryota; kingdom Viridiplantae; phylum Streptophyta; class Pinopsida; order Pinales; family Pinaceae; genus Pinus; species Pinus albicaulis. The sequence continues at coordinate 492,989,456 of CM076575.1, forward strand.
ACTTCATCGCATATCGCATTTTGAAATGTTTGTAGGAGATGGAAATTAAAGAATTTTTGGATTTGGCCGATGCAAAAATAAATTTGAATGTGCGATAATGAAATAAAAAGGGAATGACTTAGGGAAAATGAAAATGAAAAGGAATATATGGTATGGTTTAATGATTTAGGGGAAATGGAATGAAATGAAAGTATGGTGGGGATATATTGCTATGGTTTAAAACATTAGGATATGAATTTATAATCAGGATTTAAACCATAAAAATAACATTTTCCATAGGTGCATTTAGACTAGCAGCGAATCAAATATTTTTAAAACAGAATGAAGCTTTCTTTTTCTTTCTTACTTCCCTAACATTTTATTTTTCCTTATTTATTTAAAGCATCTAACACCTAAAATTTTATTTTTCCTTCTTTATTTAGAGCATCTAACACCTAAAATTTTATTGACATGGATGTTGTTGTGTAACCAGCTCCAAAAATATAAGAAAAGAGATATCAACGCCTTAGAAATAAGCCACTTCGAGGGGGAAACCTCAAATACATTACATAAATGAACAATTCTTGGATGATACAATTTACAAAACCTCCTTTCTATATATAGGAGTCCATGGGGCCATAATGTAATCCTAGTGGGGCCACAATGTAATCCTAGCCGGCCTAACAATAATAATTTAAGCGCACAATAATAACAATATGGGGGTTACAAGGGTACAATAATAACAATAAGGGGGTTACACTAACAACAATAAGGGACTATACTAGTAATATAGGGACCTAATATGCCCCTCTCCTTCAAAAAAGTGTTGTCCTCAACACTTGAGTAGCTCTGGGTGCTTCTGTATAAAATTCTCATCCTCCCATGTAGAATCTTCAGTGGGTAAGTTTTTCCACTTGATGAGATACTCTGAAATTGATCGATTCCGTAGTTGTCGAGTTCTTGTTTCCGTGACCGCTTCAGGTTCCAATATGATTTTTCCTTCCTCATCAAGTTCTGGCAATATTGTTTGAACTGAAAGATTTTCACCTATAACCTTCTTTAAGCATGAAACATGGAAAATTGGATGCACTCGTGAAGAAGCAGGAAGCTCCAATTTGTATGCCATAGTACCAATATTTTGCAACACCTTGTAAGGACCATAGTACTTTGGCAATAATTTATTATCCTTATTAGCTTGCTTGAGGGACATTTGTTTATATGGTTGTAGCCGTAAAAATACCCAATCTCCTACATCAAAACTTCTCTCGCTGCGATGTTGATCTGCCTGTTGTTTCATTCGATTTTGTGCCAAATTCAGGTTATCCTTTAAGAGTTGGAGAACTTCTCGCTAATGCTCGATGTGATCTTCGACTGCTTGAACCTTCGAATTTTCCCTTAAAGATGATGTAATCGATGGTGGATGATATCCATAAAGTGCCATAAATGGGGTCATTTTTGCTGCAGTATGGAAGGAAGTGTTATACCACCATTCAGCGAGAGGTAACCACTTGACCCATTGTGTTTGTTTACCAGATACAAAACAACGAAGATATCCTTCCAAACATTTATTTACTATCTCAGTTTGACCATCAGATTGAGGATGATAAGATGAGCTATGAGCTAATTGAGTAACCAAACAAGAAAATAACTCTGTCCAAAAATTTCCAGTAAAAATGGGATCTCTGTCGCTCACAATAACCCTTGGGCTTCCATGTAGCTTTTGAATTCTGTCCATAAATGTAGTAGCAATTGTACTTGCTTTAAATGGATGAGATAATGCACAAAAGTGTGCATACTTGGTAAGTCTATCAACTACCACCATGATGACACTCTTTCCTTCGGACTTAGGTAAACCCGTGATAAAATCCATTGAAATCTCCTCCCAACGTTGACTTGGAATGGATAAAGGTTGTAGAAGTCCCGGGGTCTTAATTGTCTCAACTTTATTCTGCTGGCAAACCAAACATTCTGCCACAAACTTTTGAATATCAGATTTAAGGCCATCCCAAAAAATTATTTCTTCACCCTGTGGTAAGTTTTTAAAAATCCTGAGTGTCCTCCTAAAGGAGAAGTGTGCAATTCCAGAAGAATCTTTTGTTTTAGTTGGGAATTCCTACAAAGATATAAGCGATCTTTGTACCATAAGGAATCATTTTTCCAACTAAATGTATCAGATGTACTAGGATCTTGCTGCAACTTTTGAATGAGTTTCCATACATCTTTTTCCTTCTTCCATTCATCTCTTGCTTCGGTTATCCAATCTGGTTGGATAATAGAAATGGCACAAAGCAATGCCTCCACCTCTTCATTCTTTCTTGAGAGTGCATCTGCAACAACATTAAGCTTTCCTTTTTTGTAGATTATTTCAAAGTCATAAACCAACATCTTTGTGACCCATTTTTGCTACTCTTCTGAAGATAGTCTTTGTTCCAAAAAGTGTTTAAGACTATCATGATCAGTTTTTACCTTGAAGTGTCTTCCCATTAGGTAAGTTCGCCATTTCTTTAGTGCATGCAGTATTGCTAACATTTCCTTCTCATAAATAGGTTTCTGTAAATACTTTCCTTTGATTTGACGACTTTCAAAAGCAATGGGTCTTCCTTCCTGCATTAAAACAACACCAATTCCATTTCCCGAGGCATCACATTCCACAATAAAGGTTTTTGTGAAGTCTGGCGTAGCTAAGACTGGTGCTCGACACATTGCCTCTTTAAGATGTTCAAAGGCCTTAGTTGCTTCAGGAGTCCATGAAAATGCATCTTTCTTCAATAATGTTGTTGGAGGTGCTGCTATTCTCCCATAATTCTTAACAAACTTGCGATAATACCCTGTTAACCCGAGAAATCCTCGCAACTTCTTTATGGTTGTGGGGACTTTCCATTCCTTAATGGCTTCAATTTTGTTAGGGTCTACTTTAACACCCTCGTGAGATACAATATGACCCAGATATTCCACCTCTTGTACTCCAAAGAAACATTTGGATGTTTTTGCATATAATTGTTTCTCCTGCAATAGTTTGAGCACCCTGTCAACATGTTCAACATGATCCTTCCAAGACCTGTTGTAGATTAGTATATCAAAAAATACTAGCACAAATTTTCTAAGGAAGGGTTTGAAAATGGAATTCATCAACCCTTGAAATGTAGAAGGTGCATTGGTAAGGCCAAAAGGCATGACCAAAAATTCATAATGACCCTTATGAGTTCGAAATGTTGTTTTTGGAATATATTCAGTCTTCATTCTAATTTGATGATATCCTGAACGAAGATCCAACTTGGTAAAATAAATTGCTCCATGTAATTCATCCAATAATTCATCAATCACAGGAATGGGAAATTTATCTTTAATGGTGAGCTTATCGAGCTCCCTATAATCCGGACACATTCGCCATGATCCATCCTTCTTGTGTACCAATACTACAGGAGCAGAGAAAGAACTTTGACTAGGTTGAATTATACCTGCCTCTAACATTTCTGCAATCATGCATTCAATTTCGCTCTTTTGGAAGTAAGGATATCTATAAGGCCTGATGTTTGGAGGAACACTTCCTGGAATCAAATGAATAGCATGATCATGATCACGAATAAGTGGGAGTCCTTTGGGAGTTTCAAACACCTTGGAATGATTGTCCAAGACTTGTTGGAGATCTGCAGAAATAGATGATTTTGATGTTGGAACTTCTAGTGAGCATAATTGTGCAATTACGCCTCGCTGTTCTTTCTTTAGAAGCTTTTTCATGACATTAGAGCTTATTATCCTTCCTGGCTTCCCCGCAATACCCCGTAATTCAACTTCCTTTCCTTCTGAAAAAAATTTCAAGAAAAGTTCTTGAAAATTAAAAGCTACCGTCCCCAAAGATTGTAACCATTGTACTCTTAGTACAACATCAGCACCTCCCATAGGAATGGAAAGTATTGGACTAGTCAATACATATTCCCCCATGGTTAGCTTGATATTATGGCATTTTCCAGAGCAATTTATAGTTCCTCCATTTGCAACCATCACTTGACATTCTGGTGCTGGGTATAGGAAACAATTTAATTCCCTGGCTACCTTACAATGAATAAAATTATGGGTGCTACCTGAATCAATCAACACTATTACCTTTTTCTTCTTGATTTGTCCTTCTATCTTGAGAGTTTGAGGAGTGGTAATTCCTGCCAGTGCATTACACGATATGGTCGGATTCATTTCTTCCTCTTCTAGGGTTGGTTCCTGGTGTATGTCCTCTTCTTGTTCATTTTCTTCTTCCTCTTCACAATCTATGTAAAATAATTTCTTCTCAGCACACTTATGACCTTTAGTGTATTTTCTATCACAACTATAGCAAAGCCCTTTTGCTCTTTTTCTTCCAATTGTTGTGGTGTCAACCTTGTAGGTTGTGGAAATCTAGGAGTAGCAACACTTCCCTCTTTATAGAAGTGAGTGGTAGGCTTCCTTGTCGCCATAATTTTACATTCTATTTTTCTTGCCAACCTGAATGCCTTCTCCAATGAATCAGGTTCCAAAACACGAACTTCATGTTGGATGTTATCCTTTAAAGTACCTATGAAGAGATCAATCCCGTGTTCCTCTGTAATATCAGTTACCCTTATATTCAATTTTTGGAAGTCCTCAATGTGCTCCCCCACTGAACACTTTTGTTTGAGATTTATCAATTGGCTAAAGAAAGTGTCGCTCTTTGTATCCTCATAATGTGCTATCATTTCCTCCATAAAAATTGACCAAGTGACAATTTTTTTACGGGAGCAAAGCCATCGATACCATACAAATGTATTTTGTTCAAAATGTAAAGTTGCAATGCGTACCTTTTGTGTGTTTTGCACGTTATGGAGATCAAAATATTGCTCCATTTGTAGTATCCATGTTACAGGATCCTTTCCATCAAACTTCCTCATCTCTATTTTTGGAATATGGTGGTTCTTCCCGCCAACATTAGATTTTTTGAAATCACGATTAACATTTATTTTGTTCTCATCATGAGTTTCTTCTATTATCTTTTCACCATTATGAAACATTTCTTGTATCAACTTTTTCAAGCCTTCCATGTCTGCTTTTAGATCATTCTTCATTTTTTCCATGTTGTCTTTCATGTCATCCATCTTAGCTTCCATGCCAGCTTCCATGCCATCCATCTTATCTTCCACGCCTTTCTTCAAAACTTCCATTTCATTTTTTGTTGCTCTTTGCGAGAGCGATATTTGGTGCACTTTCTCTTGTAATTTTGATAGATCATGTTGCAATTCTTCATCTTCATGAGTCATAGTAGAGCCTTCTGAAGGCTTAATGGGTGTTGGATTATTTTTACGGGGCATATTTTAGAACCCAATACTGATGTCTATTCTACAATATTCCCTTGGAATCAATTCAAATTGATTCTTCAAACAAGACTCATGCAATTCGGAAAAAAATACACACCTTTTTCTTGCTTTTGAGGAGCTCGATATTGAACTTGGATTATCTCTGTGATTGCAGCACTTCAATATTTGAATTTTGGTACCGAAGTAGCCCTCTGAATTATCTTTCGAATGACATAGGTCTGACCTGATTTGCATTCTCAAAGACAAATTCGTGTCCAATATACTACAATGACCTAATTATGGACTGGTTCAGTAGAGAGAACTTGCACGACTTGCCACATGTCACTGTTTATTTCTTTGGCTCTAAAATTGATAGCCAAGAAACCACGATCTATGTACTTGCAACCAATTTTTACGGCACTCCAATCCGATTCTCAGAGAGAGAGTTATGAATCTTTTCCCACGATCACCTCTTTGAGATGAAATTCGGGAGCCTGAAAAAGCACTACCTTCCACAGATCATATCTCCGAAAATATTGCGAACCAAGAACTAAAATTTTTTTACGAGTTTCCTCAGGATTTTCGCTTCGCACCCTAAAAATTTCAGATTCTGAACCTTCGTATAAAAAAATTTATAGCGAAATTTCCACGATGACCTGTTTAGAGCAGCAAAACCCTAGAATCCAAAGCTCTAATACCAAATGTTGTGTAACCAGCTCCAAAAATAGAAGAAAAGAGATATCAACACCTTAGAAATAAGCCACTTCGAGGGGGAAACCTCCAATACATTACATAAATGAACAATTCTTGGATGATACAATTTACAAAACCTCCTTTCTATATATAGGAGTCCATGGGGCCATAATGTAATCCTAGTGGAGCCACAATGTAATCCTAGCCGACCTAATAATTTAAGGGCACAATAATAACAATATGAGGGTTACAAGGGTACAATAATAACAATAATGGGGTTACACTAACAACGATAAGGGACTATACTAGTAATACAGGGACCTAACAGATGCCTACAAAAATAATAATTTTCCTAACATTTTTTAATTTTTCATTCTTTTGCATCCATATCCTACCTTATCATTTTGAAAATTATTTAAATACTTATGCTAAATTATCAAAAAAAAATAATGTTACAACACATCCCTTGGTTCAGATTAAATTATTGAACCAAATTTTATTTTCTACCTAACTAATTAATCTATCAAGATTAAACAGTTTGACAAATTATTTTTCACTACCTATAACAAGCAATTTAAACCTAATTCAATCATGCTTAAACTATATGATTGAATTTTATTTAACTTTTGTGGCATTTTAAACAAGTTGCAAACAATTTATTTTCAGAAATAAGCTAAAGTAAGAGTAGTGGAATTTGGAGGTGCAACACTTTCAGATTTTATTATTTTTCTTCTTTTTGATCGGGTTCACATCTTATATTTTTTTATTTATAACATATACCCTCTTTTGATTTTTTATGTTATCTCCCTTTTTTTTTTAAATTATTTGCAGATTGAAAAAAAAATTACAAAAGAAATTTGACAGATAGAATGAACTCAGTCACCTTGAGATCCTAGGACCCTAACAGTGGCTCCAATTGGGGCTATCACTTCCATGCATTGAAGTGTCAAGAACCTCTGATCAGTAGCCTTATCCATCTGCACATATGAGCAATCTGTAATTTGATTCCTTTTCTACTTGAAATATTATGATGGTATATTGACCATGGCTTAGGGCCTTCTCTGCGGGCTTCAACCTTAATCAACAAAACATCCAATCCAATCTATGTTGACTATGATATTTACAATGATGTAAAAAGAATTTTTAGACTAAGAGAAATAATGCTTCCACATCCTGTCATTTACAAGACCACCAGGTAACTTTGTTCCATCTATATTTGTGAGAGAAAATGCATGGTCACCTCTAAAAGCATTTATAATAGTCCCATCCATATATTATCAAATTTGTTATGCTTCCCTTTGTCTTCTCTCCTTGCATCCCATTTTAAAAATTTCTCACCAATAGCAAAATCAGCTGCCTTGGTCCTTTTGTCAAAGATTTTCTTGATATTTTCCTAGATGAGTTGTGTTCTATTATACACCTCTTCTCTTGTTTGCTGCAACTGAATGGTTTGATGGATCCTTTTGAGTGCATCATTTGGTTCCACTTGTAACTCTTGCATTATCTTCGTCACTGGCAGTGCTAGAGAAGACGGAAAAACAACATCCATTCCATAGACTGTAATATTCCTAAATAAGCATGCAGCTAATAGGAATATTAATTTTTCTTTTAAAATCTAGTTAGATGAATAAATGGGCAAGGAGGCTCATAAGTTTCTTAAGTAGGAATAAAATCCCTCATAATGTGAAAGGGGATCATGTTAATAACCAGATCAAGCATCCACATGTGTGAACAGGGTCTAAAATGTGTGGACAAAGTCAAGTTTGACCAAGTCAACAACATTATTATATGAGGAGTGGATCCTAAATAAAGACAGCTCAATGTGAATGAAGATAAATCTAGCTAGTCAAAATGAAGACACCTTGAGTGTGAAAGGAGACAAGGCATGAAGATCCAGTCAAGATTGACTAAATCAAACAACGTTGTAAAAATACGAGCAAGGAAAATAGAGACAACATATTTTTGGAGGAGGAGCCTTTGCATGGAAGCAACCTCATAATTGGGTGGGGCCCTTGGGGAGGAAGCTCATCAACTATATAATGGAAGGGATGGCAACCATATGGAGCATGATTGAATATTATATTTTATGTGGTCTGTTTAGACTTCTTTGCATTCTTTGGTTGTTTAGCTAAGTTTGTTGCACTGTTTAGTGCAAGGTTTTTCTCATTCGGGAATTCCCCACTCTTGCTTGGAGCTCTTGTTTAATAAATATAAGAAGAGCATTTTGTGCTGCATTTTCCACTATCTGGTGTTAGGCCAAGTAGTCACCTTCAGCAACAACACAGTCTCTTTCAGAAACTGCGTTATTTCTTAAGGTATTGCAATGGAGGGGTTTAATCCCTTGTTTTGAGAGCTAGTTTCCCAGGATGAGGATTAGCCTTCTTCCGGAAAAGCTAGAAAAATGAGCTACAATCATTTATTTTTGTGATCAGCCACATTTATGTAGTGCTTCAGCCATACAGCATGATTCAGCTATAGATCTGCAACAGAAAATTTCATGTATATCATTTCTGTCAAGAAACCCTTCCCGAGTCATCTTGGATCTATGTAAAAGAGATTAGATCTCTATTTTTATGCCTCATTGATTAATATAATAGCAGATCTGATTTGTCTCTATATTTTTTAGTATAAACCCTCAAATAAATTTGTTGTCTCTTTATGCATTAATTTATGTTTGTAGCAGTCTTGGGGTTTCGGTGTTTTTGAGTTGTTTTGAGCATGGGAGGCCTATTTAACTAGGAAAAAGTCACTTTTTTATGATCTCCTCTTAGATATAAGTTTAATAATGTTATATCTAATGGTGTCATGGGCTGCATTTTTCTGTTTAAACTTATATTTCTTAAAAATGCGTTTTTCAAGCATGTATTGCTGAGTTTTCCAATTTGGGGATATTACAGTGGTATTAGAGCCTTAATCTTGGTACAACCTATGTTATTCAACCATTATGGAGTCTTCTCATGGGAAGGAGAAGATCTAAAATATAGATCAAAGAAAACCCTTGTTATCTGGAGAAAAGAGGTTCTAGAAACTTCTCTCTCAAACTCTGCAGGGTATAAGCAAAGACATCAAAGAAATGAGGAGGAAAATACATGGAAGTCCCTCAACAAGATCTACAAGATCTATACATGAGGAAAGCTCTAATTCCTCATCTTATGGGTGTGATAATTTAGCCACATCATCATATTTACAACGCTTTATCAACCACTTGTTCATGACAAAGAAGAAGAAAGGAGATGTGCCAAAGAAGGAGACTCTTGGTGATTATTTGCAAGAGTATGAAGCTCAATCTAAGGGGTTCAAAGATCACTTGAACTTCCAAGGGTTTTGAAAGATCAAGGAGGAAATAAGCACAAGGATTAAGAAGAATGGTGTGGGTAGATTCTTCCTATATACTTTTGATGGATCACCTAAAATTCCAGCTAGGGCTTGGGTGAAGGAGCTAGACACCTATGTGCAAAAACATCAAGTTTTAGAAAAGGAAGCCATCAAAGTAGCAGTGCTACATCTTGAAGGTAAGGCTTATTCTTAGAGGTTGTTTGAATATTTTTTCTTAAATAATGCAAATACATCTACATATGCAAAGTTCATTAGAAGAGTAGTGGAAAGGTTTGATGAAAAATATTATGAAACACCTTCTATGGAGTTTATCAAACAAAATCAAACAAAACTTTTGCATGGGTTGGAAGGGTCCATAAACTCAGCTCCATTTCATAAAACCATTGAAGGGGATGGAAACTTGTATGATATCTTGCCAAGGGAAAAGTCCCCATTGCATGAAGAGCTTTCTTCTCAAGAGGAAGACATGGATATTCCTCCTTCAAAAGAAGACCAAGATATAAGATATCTTATTGATTATGAGGCATTTTAAACTATTGAAGAGGAGGAAGAGAAGGCTAATGCATTCATGACAAGAGCACGTCCAGTACCTCATGAAGAGGAAGATGGAGCACTTGCTCCAAGGAGAGAAACTCTTGCACTCTTGCAAGAAGTTTCAAAGAATCTCACATATGGAGATCATGGCACAATCCATGTACAACATGTGCCATCATTATTAAATGGTGAGATCTTGAAAATAGAAGAAGATAAAGAAGAGGGCAAGCATCATATGATAAGGATAATACACCCTTCTTTTTTTCAGAAGGTGGATACACAAAGAAGGCAGGAGGATTTATGCAATGAAGGCAAGGACAAATATGTCCACACACATATACATCCTGCTCTATGCCTTGATGTCTCTCTGCATGGAGACATTCCACCAGGGAGACCTCCTGATTGGAGGAAGACTAAAGTTTTCTTTCAACTATGTGCAGCAGTGACATATTTTGCCAAGGAGCCTTGAGGGGATCTAACCACAACGCTGAAAACTATTGATGGATTCCAAGGAGAGCTGAGCAATTTTTTGAAATTGACTTTGCTATCTTCCACTCATCTATTTGCGTTGGAAAAGAAGAATTCAAAGATCTGTGTTGACATGAGCATGGTATCAAAAGGCCACTCCATAGCCTTGGAGAAGCAAAAGATACTTCTATACATCATGAAGATTTCTGAATATGACAAGAGGGTATTACCACTCTTGCAAGCATGGGAAAAACTATGGAAGTTTTGGAGGAAAGAAACCTTTCAAAAGGAGGTTGACTTCCATGAACTTCAATCTTGTCTTGAGCAAGATCATATGTAAGAGAGGCAGCAAAAGAAAGTTGATAGTACTCCAACATGTGACTTTGGCATCAAGCATGTCAAAGAGGAGAGCCATGTTATGACAGGGGTTGCATTTCAGATTTCTAGAGCGTTTTCATTGTTGGGGAGCCTAGATCCTTATTGGGAGTCCCAATTTTTGATGGAATATTCCAAGGACCTCTTCACATGTAAGGTTCTTGATGGGAAAGTGATGAATGGGAGGTATAAAGTAGTTGATGAAGTCATTTATTTCCATGATCAGATATATTTAACTAAAGACTCCAAGCTCAAGTGTAAACTACTTAATTCGGCCTATGAGATCCTACTTTCTAAACCCACTAGCTTCATTAAAACATACCATACTATCTTAGATGGATTAATGTGGGTAAACTTCAGAGAGGAGATGCACTGTCATATGAGGAATTGCATAGATCATTTGTTGGTTGAGGAGGAACATAGCTCTTGGGAAGAGTTATCATTACCACCTCCTTATTCATTGGGTGTGAGAGGGAGCTCATCCATGAGCTACCTCACTGATTTGAATCAAGTGTATGGTAAAAATTGTATTTTTGAACATCATAATGTATCTACTATATGCTTGTATCTCCTTAACCCTCATGTACAGGGCTTTGCTCCAAGAGGGGGCACTTTTTCTTATGGGCTCCATGGGCCACTTGCAGCCATGGAAAATGGTGATATTGACCATTCCCTAGAAGATTTTGGAGAGATGATGTACTCTTCATGGTGTGATTCATTGTAATGTTCCAAAATTTGTACATAGCAATTTCGAACATTATATTTTGCTACTTTCACCTAGGAGAGGAATAAATGGGTAAGGAGGCCCATGAAAAATAAAATTATGAATAATTTCCACCTTAGTAAGGAAGGAGATCACCTCAGAAGCTGGTTTTACACTTCCAAGTGTGAACAAGGACAAATTGGATGAGGACATAGTCAAGTTTGACTAAGTCAACATGCATTCTTGAGGAGGAAGAAATCACTCAAAGAGACTAGCTCAATGTGAACAAGGATCAGCTTAGACACACATATAAGAACTAGATTGAAGATCCTTTGGTGTAAACAGAGGCATTGTAGGTGGATTGGTTATATTTGACCAAGTCAACAGCGTTGTCACAAAGAGGAGGGAAGCTAGCTAGGGCAGCGCAGTTTTGAAAGAGGAAGCTTCATGAAGAAGTCACCTCAATTTTGTGTGGGGTCCAGGGTGAGGAGGCTCACCAAAGATAAAAGGAAGGCATAGCATCAAAGGGGATTCATTCATGTATTCAGCTATTTTTGTCTTGAGACCAATTTCATGCTTCATCTGTTTAGCCGGAGTTGCTGCACTTCTTAGTGCAAGGAATTCCTGTGCGGGAATTCCATCCTCTCTTTAGATAATCTTGCTTAAGGGATCAAAGGGGATGGATTTGAGCTTCATTTCAGTATTCATCTTGAGGCCATTCACCTACATTCAACCACATTTCAGTCTCTTTCAGTGAACTGCATCTTTTATGCAGGAGCAGCAGCAGTAGAGCTGCATACTTTGATTGTATGCTAATATTTTAGGAGGAGGTGCTTATTCCCATCCGGGAGCTCAAATAAGAAGGCCTAAGGCCATTCTATGTATTATTTAGCATTTATATGTCATATTCAGTCATGTTTAATATAGTGTTGCAGTAAAACTGCATTATTTTCTACAGTGTTGCTTTGTACATGCATTTTTTTGGAAACCTTGCCGAGTGTCTTGTTTTTGCTATATAAGAGTGTAAACCTCTATTTCTCTATTGTTTGATTAATATAAGTTTCATATCAGACCTCTTCCTTCATTTTCTGCAAAAACCCTCATTATAATAACGCATTCCTTGCTTCAGTAGTTGCTGCATGAGATAGACTATAGGGTTTTGGGCTTGTTTTAGCTGCATTGACTTGGGAGATCTGTTTATATGAGCTAGAGTTATTTCTTTCACATATAATTCTTCATGTGAACTGTATATCATGTCTTCTAAGGGATCCAAGTCCCATTTCTCATGTGCATAGCGTTATTTTCTGAAGACAGCAGTTTTATGCCCTGTATTTCTGCATTTCCCCACTTGGGAAGGACAATATAGGCCTATCTTTCGGTGAGGTTCTTTCATCTGCTAGGTTGATGTTCTTTTACATCTATTGAGCTACTCTACATTTCCAAGATCATGATTTTTAGAAGCTCCACATTGGTAATAGCTCAAATTATTCCCAATAGAAATCTGTTGTATGATTTGGGGCAAGTGTTTGGTTACTTATTGTATGCTCAGTTGATACGCTCAACCATTTACTACTTTTTGGTAGATGTGGTGACTGACACAACTAGCCATCTATCAAGAAACAACTTGCCATGTTATTTTTTGAAGCTGCAGTGGGGAAGACTGCGCTGTGACCACTTGGGAGATTGTTGGTACCCTCTAGCACTACATAGAACCTTCAGTATTTCTCTCAGTATGCTACTGACCATGATCCTATTTTCTGATATTATCCTTGCCTATATGAGGAGCATGATTGGAGGAGGAACACATGGAGTGGGTGTGTTCTTGGGGGAGGAGCATCCCCACACTTTCTGCATTACATGCTCTAAGGGGAGCATGAGAAGGGACATGGCCTCTACAGCAAATGTTTTGTCTCTTAATGAGGAGGGCCATGAGATGGATGGAATGCCACATGGTGATGATATCTTTTCCATCATGTATGAGATGGTTTAGGCCAGCTTGATGCACAACGCTGGAAGAGGGACCTTTGGAGGTCTAGCTTCCTTTCTGCCATTTGAGGGAAACACTACTGCAACCCAAGATCAGCAAATCATCTACACTTGTCTTAAGTGGAGAAGGAGACAGCATGGGGTAGGCTACTATGTCTACCATGACCAGAATTTCAGCCCACCTACTTTGTCGGAGCTTCAGGTGGAGGATTATTTGCATGAGTTACCATTTTGGAGGGTGGCTCATTTTTTTTGGTTGATAGATTGGGGAGGATAGATTCAAATGGGGATGATGAGTCCCAATCTATATCAGCCCTCATGCTTCAAAAGGATCTTCAAATAGCGCATTTTTGCTTCCATGGCTGAACTACTGTCACATAATGTCAACTATTTGGATAGCTTACATACTTGGGAGAGGCAACTTGGAGATATATTGATGATGCAACACATTGATCCTTGGAGGATTTTATCTTATGAGGTTTCTACAAGGGAGAAGAGGATTCTCTTTAGTCCTATCCTTGCATTTTCTTGAGGACAAGCAACACTTGGGAGGGGAGGACTGTAATGTTCCAAAATTTGCACATAGCAATTTGGAACATTAGATTTTGCTACTTTCACCTAGGAGAGGAATAAATGGGTAAGGAGGCCCATGAACAATAAAATTATGAATAATTTCCACCTTAGTAAGGAAGGAGATCACCTCAGAAGCTAGTTTTACACTTCCAAGTGTGAACAAGGACAAATTGGATGAGGACATAGTCAAGTTTGACTAAGTCAACATGCATTCTTGAGGAGGAATAAATCACTCAAAGAGACTAGCTCAATGTGAACAAGGATCAGCCTAGACACACATATGAGAACTGGATTGAAGATCCCTTGGTGTGAACAGAGGCATTGCAGGTGGATTGGTTATATTTGACCAAGTCAACAGCATTGTCACAAAGAGGAGGGAAGCTAGCTAGGGCAGCGCAGTTTTGAAAGAGGAAGCTTCATGAAGAAGTCACCTCAACTTTGTGTGGGGTCCGGGGTGAGGAGGCTAACCAAAGATAAAAGGAAGGCATAGCATAAAATGGTATTCATTCATGTATTCAGCTATTTTGGTCTTGAGACCAATTGCATGCTTCAGCTGTTCAGTTAGAGTTGCTGCACTGCTTAGTGCAAGGAATTCCTATGTGGGAATTCCATACTCTCTTTAGAGCATCTTGCTTAAGGGATAAAAGTGGAGGGATTTGAGCTTCATTTTAGTATTTGGCTTGAGGCCATTCATCTACATTCAGCCACAGCGCAGTCTCCTTCAGTGAACTGTGTCTTTTATGCAGGAGCAGCAGCAGTAGAGCTGCATCCTTTGATTGTATGCTAATCTTTTAGGAGGGGGTGCTTATTTCCCTCCGGGAGCTCCAATAAGAAGGAATAATTCCATTATTTGTATTATTCATCATTTATATGTCATATTTAGCCATGTTTAATATAGTGTTGCAGTAAAAATGCGTTATTTTCTGCAGTGCTGTTTTGTACATGCATTTTGTCGGAAACCTTGCCAGGTGTCTTGTTTTTGCTGTATAAGAGTGTAAACCTCTATTTATTTATTGTTTGATTAATATAAGTTGCATATCAGACCTCTTCCTTCATTTTCTGTAGAAACCCTCATTATAATAACGCATTCCTTGCTTCAGTAGTTGCTACATGAGCTAGACGATGGGTTTTGGGCTTGTTTTAGCTGCATTGACTTGGGAGATTTGTTTATATGAGCTAGAGTTATTTCTTTCATCTCTAATTATGCATGTGAACTTTAAATCATGTCTTCTAAGGGATCCAAGTCCCATTTCTCATGTTCATAGCGTTATTTTCTGAAGACAACAGTTTTATGCCCTGTATTGCTGCATTTCCCCACCCGGGAAGGAGAATATAGGCCTATCTTTGACTGAGGTTCTTTCATCTGCTGAGTTTATGTTATTTTACATCTATTGAGCTGCTCTACATTTCCAAGCTCATGATTTGTTGAAGCTCCACATTGGTAATAACTCAAATTATTCCCAATAGTGTAGTTGTTCCCATTTTGGAACATTACATTCATTAACACCAACCATTATACACCTTCTCCAAGCATGCAATAAGGATGGGCAGCAAAAAATTGTTGGGAAAAACACTTGTCATATCATATTCTATGGCAGTTGGGAGTAAAACTGCGCTGGTTGCACATGAGGGACCATTATCCTTCTCCTTTATTTCATATGGTAGCTAGCATGATTTCAATTATGATTCCATATGCTGAAGATGTTCTTATCTTTGTTGGGAACATGATTAGAGGAGAGACACATTGGTTGGATGTGTCCTTTGGGGAAGAAATTTCCCACACTTTTCGCACTACATGTTCCAAGGGGAGCATGGGAAAATATATGGCTACCATAATTAATCACATGTTTCTTTATGAGGTAGGCCATATGATTGTTTGGAGCACTTGGGACATACCTCTCATGAGCATTTGGGAGGATATTTTTTATGAATTACGAAGCTGGGAGGTGATTCATTTCATTTGGATGATAGCATGGAGATGGGGGTCCTTCATTGATGATGGAAATCCCCATGTTTGTCATCACTTCTATCTTGAGGAGGCCATTGATAAGCAAGAAGGTTTCCACATAGACCTTCCATTCTTTCATGATGAGAGCCATTTGCTTTATTCACCAAAGGCCAACTTGCACACTTGGGAGGGACCATTGGGAGACAGAATTATTGCAGAATATCTGAAGCAATGGTGGAAACTGTTGGACAAGGAGGCCACAAGAGAAGGAGGGGAGATTTTGTAGCACCCTTGCAGTTGCTTGAGGACAAGCAACATTTGGGAGGGGAAGACTGTAATATTCCTAAATTAGCATGCAGCTAATAGGAATATCAATTTTTATTTTAAAATCTAGTTAGATGAATAAATGGGAAAGGAGGCTCATAAGTTGCATAAGTAGGAATAAAAACCCTCATAATGTGAAAAGGGATCATGTTAATAACCATATCAATCAACCATATCTGTGAACAGGGTATAAAATGTGCGGACAAAGTCAAGTTTTACCAAGTCAAAAACATTAATATATGAGGAGTGGATCCCAAATAAAGACAGCTCAATGTGAATGAAGATCAATCTAGCTAGTCAAAATGAAGACACCTTGAGTGTGAAAGGAGACAATGCATGAAGATCCAGTCAAGGTTGATCCAGTCAAGATTGATCCAGTTAATATTGACTAAATCAAACAACGTTGTAAAAATATGAGCAAGGCAAATGGAGACAACCTAATTTTGGAGGAGGAGCCTTTGCATGGAAGCAACCTCATAATTGGGTGGGACCCTTGATGAGGAAGCTCATCAACTATATAATGGAGGGGATGGAAACCATATGGAGCATGATTGAAGATTATATTTTATGTGGTCTGTTTAGACTTCTTTGCATTCTTTGGTTGTTTAACTAAGTTTGTTGCATTTTTTAGTGCAAGGGTTTTCTCATGCGGGAATTCCCCACTCTTGCTTGGAGATCTTGTTTAAGAAATCTGAGGAGAGAATTTTTTGCTGCATTTTCCACTATCTGGTGTTAGGCCAAGCATTCACCTTTAGAAACAGCGTGGTCCCTTTCAGAAACTGCGTTATTTCTTAAGGTATTGCAGTGGAGGGGTTTAATCCCTTGTTTTGAGAGCTAGTTTCCCAGGAGGAGGATCAACCTTCTTCCGGAAACGCTAGAAAAAGGAGCTACAGCCATTTCTTTGTGTTATCAGCCATATTTATGTAGTGCTTCAGCCATACAGCATGATTCAGCTATAGATACGTAGCAGAAAATTTCATGTATATCATTTCTGTCAAGAAACCCTTCCTGGGTCATCTTGGATCTATGTAAAAGAGACTAGATCTCTATTTTTAAGCCTCATTGATTAATATAATAGCAGATCTGATTTGTCTCTATATTTCTGAGAATAAACCCTCAAATAACTACTCTGTCTCTTTCTGCAGTAATTTCTGTTTGTAGCAGTCCTGGGATTTCGGTGTTTTTGAGTTTTTTTTAGCATGGGAGGCTTGTTTAACTAGGCAAAAGTCATTTGTTTATGATATCCTCTTAGATATAAGTTTAATAATGTTAGATCTAATGGATTTATGGGCTTCATTTTTCTTTTTAAACTTATATTTCTGAAAAATGTGTTTTTCAAGCATGTATTGCTAATTTTTCGCATTTGGGGATATTACATAGACAAGTTGGTATGGTGACATGCCAATGGACTTCTTAGTTGTAAGCCTATCATCCCAAAGTGCACTGATTAACTTATTATTCCAATACTTTTTATTTTGTTCTAATAAATTCTTGATGATGTTTACCAGACTCTTATTGGATGATTCAGCCAGTCCATTACCTTGTAGGCTATTGAATTTCCTAAATAAATATGATATTTATTATAGAATACAATCATATTTTTTGATTTAAAATATATTTCATTTTTCAGTTATGATTTTCCTTGGGCAACCAAATCTGGACAGGATATTGGTCTCAAGGAACTTGGTAATAACAACATCAGTGGCATTTCTAGAAGGGATGGCTTCTATCCGCTTAGTGAAGTAAACTGTAGCTGTTAAAATCCACTTGTGTTGGGCAAAGGAAGGAGGATGGATTTCACCTATGAAATCCAAACCCCATTTTTGGAATGGGCTTTCAACAGAAATGGGTTTTAGTGGCAAGGGTAGAAGTTTCTTTTTACCTTCAAAAATTTGACACTTGTGGCAGGTTGTGATTTTCTCATGAACATCATAAAAAGGGGTGGGCCAGTAAAAACCAACCCTAACAGTTTTATTAGCAGTATTCCTCCAATACATGTGGCCACCACAATCTCCTTCATGAAATGTTAATTTATATTGTCATTGATGTCAATATGACTTTGACTGAGATGAAGGCTGCACTATGACATATCACTGCATTAGTATATGATGACATTGTTGATACATGATGCTACATGGCATTAATAACAATGAAGAAACCAAAGAATGTAGAAGCCACGTTGCCCCAAACATTCCTCATGTTGTCCCAATATTTTTATGCATAAAATTTAAGGACAGCCACAAAGAAAAATATGTTTCACGATCTTAGAAGTAGAATTTCTTTGTGATACCTTCACCATCCTTTAGATCATAATTTTCCCTTTCTAATGAGCCCTTACATGCCCCAAAACTCCAAGCGGTTTGGGAGATATGAATTTTTCATGTTAAGGAAATTATTCTGGTCTTGGAGCTGACCTGTCCTAGCCATCCCTTGTCAGCCTGCATGTGGAGACATGTATTTTCATTTAGCATCGAAATAATACTATATATACAAGGTTTTTAGTCTTCATTTTGAGCACAAAAAAAAAAATTGGTGATAATCACATAATTAATACCACTGATCACAATTCGTGAACATTGAAGAAGGGAGAGATATATCTGATTTGGGTTTGAGGTTAATAAGACAGCAGATTCTTCTTGAACAGCTTCAGAATTTTGGACCTGTAGTGAGGTTGTTGCAAAGGGCTATACTCGGACCTATGGCATATCTTTTTTTAGAAGCTCGGACATCAGCACCTTGAAGGCATACTTGTGGAGCCCGAACCTATAGCAGCATAATTTTAACTAATTAAGAGTAGTCCCCATTAAGAACAGTTTGGGGAGAAGATTATTGTAGCAATGATTTGAAGATACCTGTGGCATCCTTGACAGTCACAACATCTCGGTGCAGTGGATGGATTAGCACCTCAGACCTATGATCTTGAGGGACTCGAAACAATGATCACATACTTGATATTAGAGGTATGAACTATTTGAAGACTTGAACAATGATGAAGACAAGTGGACAGTGAAGTCAGTGAAGAATTTTTTTTGGAAGAAATAATATAGTGATGAAGACAAGTGGATAGTGAAGTCAGTGAAGAATTTTGGAAGAAATAATAAAGTGATGAATATGTAAATAACATTCAAGTAAGCACTATTCACATTCTCTATTAAACCAAGCAAAGAAGGATTGGTGTCCTTGGAGTAGGAGCTCCTAAACACAAGGTTGTTGCTTTGAGAAGATAGGGTCAAAGCCTTAGAGGTTGGAGCCTCATCAAAGTCCAAGTTGGTGCTTGGCAACAGGTTGGTGCCCTCACTCATCTATTGTATACTGTTATTAGAAAGGGGATTGAAATTCTTATTAATCCTTAATATTATCATTATACACCTCTCTGTCTTTAATTGTGAAGAATCTAACTGGCAATAATTAACAATTGAAAATAAATATTGATTCACCCCCCTCTCAGTATTTCCAACAATTGGTATCAGAGCCAGCTTCTTCATTATCAGCCTAACAGCTAGAATAAGTATTCTTAGGCACAATGAAGAACATTGAAGTAACAGTAAAACTACCTATCTTTGATGGAACAAATTTTAGTTTTTGGAAAAAGAGGATGTCCTTCTATCTAATGTCCCTTGGCCCTGAAGTATGACACTCTGTTTTGGATGGGTACAAAGCTCCTTCCGGTCTTCCAACTGATCAAGATGAAAGAAAAGCCTACATTGCTAATGCCAAAGCTTTAAATTCCATCACTAGTGGAATCACCGATTCCGAATTTACGAAAGTCATGAACTTTGACTCAGCCAAAGAAGTATGGGATAAATTGGTTTCTATATATGATGGGGACTCCAAAGTTAAGAAGGCAAAGCTTCAAACCTATAGAAGACAATTCGAGAGTCTGAAAATGGATGATGAATAAGATATTGCATCATACTTCCTCAGAGTAGCTGAAGTGGTTAACTCTCTTAAAGGACTAGGGGAAAATATTGAAGAAAGCACCATTGTTCAAAAAATCCTGAGAACGCTTCGTGACATATTTGACTCCAAAGTAAGTGCATTAGAAGAAATGAGGACCTAGATACTCTCAATATGGATGAACTTCATGGAATTATTATTGCCTATGAGATGAGGAAAGGGATCTCAAATTTCAAAGAAGCAGCTTTCAAAACCTCAAGATCTACAAAAGAAGGAAAAGGATGGAATTGCAACAGCGATGAATCTGATATTGAAAATGAATTAGCTCAATTTGTACGAAGACTAAAAAGGGGATCTAAGCTAAAAGGTAAGTAACCTCTTATTTATTTCAATTGTGGAAGAATATGTCATTATGGTGCAAAATGTCCTCATAAACATGATAGTGATGATGAAAAGGACTCTAAAAGAATGATGTAAAAAAAGAAAGGTTTAATAAGAAGAACTTCTTCTCCAAACAAGATGAGTCTAATGAAGATGAATTTGTAGTCATAAAAATGAAATCAACTAGAAATGTGCGTCATTACAAAGAAAGTGATGATGAATTAGATGAGGAAAGTAATTATGTTGGAAGCAAAGAAACGTTATTAATGGCATTTACAAATGATGATGACTCAGAACTAGAAGATGAAAGAAACATAAATAGTTTGCTAATGAGTGCCATTGAAGAAAATGAGAATCTACAAAAGAAGATAATTTCTCTCAAAATAGAAAGAGAGGAAGCAAAAAGGAGGGAAGACGTCTTGATCATTAAGTTAAAAGAGAAGGATGATATCTGTGAAAAATGTGAAGTTGAAATAGTATCTCTAAGAAAGGAATTAGAACAAGTCAAAAGGAGTTGGCAAAGCTCTCTAGCTCTTGAAAACACTCTTAATACTCAAAGACCTCAACATGACAAGTCTAGAATTGGTTTCAAAGGAGAATCATCAAGTACAAATAATAATGCCAGAAGTTATGGTGATGTACTCTGTTTCCATCCAAAAGAAGAAAAGTCATCTTGTCAGGCAAAAAGTCCCATCTCAAAACCAAGAATTGAAGAAAGAGAAACTCCGAGGAAGAATGTTGGTTCAAGATATGGATACTACAACAGGTATCAAAATATTTTTCTTGGGCATTGTTACAATTGTAAAAACTTTGGGCATCAAGATAAGCATTGCAAGGCTCATAAGAATGAAGCACCAAGATTGAATGATCAAACAAACCAATTGTGTGGCCCTAAAGAGCAAGGAAAAATCAAAACTTACAATTCCTTTGATCCTTTGGCTAATTTTGATCCGTCTTGCTCATTATGTGATAATTATGATCATAATGAACAAAATTTCCCTCTCAAAAGGGAAAAAGCTAAAAACGTAAATTTCAAAACTGATAAATGTGGCTTAGCTTTATGTGCTCATAGTGAGGAAAAACATTGGTTCGTGGATAGTGGATGCTCAAGACATATGGCAGGTGACCAAAAAAAGTTTATCTCATTGAAAAAGAAAAATGGAAATGTATCCTTTGGAAGTGGATCCGCTAAAATCAATGGAAAAGGAACTGCTACCCTTGTCAATGGACTAGGAAAGGCTCAAAATACCTTGCTGGTAGAAGGGCTCAAACACAATCTCTTAAGTGTCAGCCAGATTTGTGACCTAGGACATAATGTTGTCTTTAGTACAAAAAATTGTGAAATAAGAGACTCATCCTCGGGAGAACTTGTGGAAAAAGAGGTAAGAACACTCGATAATGTTTACATTCTCAATAGAATCCAAGAAGATAAATGTTACTTAAGTCAAACAGATGAAAGTTGGTTGTGGCACAAGCGATTGGGGCATACAAGTTTTGATAACCTAGTTAGCATCAGCAAAATTAATGCAGTAAGGGACATTCCAAAAATGTGCAAACCAAATCAAGTTGTATGTGGCCCATGCCAACATGGAAAGCAAACCAGAACTAGCCACAAAACTAAGGAGTTCTCAACATCAAAACCTTTGGAAATCATTCATGTAGATTTGTGTGGGCCAACTAGAACTCCGACTCTTCAAGGTGAAAGCTACTTTTCTCTATTTGTTGATGACTATACTAGAATGATGTGGATATATTTCATAAAATATTAATCCGAAGCATTTGAATGTTTTAAGAATCTTAAGGCTCTCATTGAGAATGAAAAAGATTCTAAAATTAAATGTCTTAGAACAGATAGAGGAGGAGAATTCACCTCAAAATAATTTGATGAATTCTATAAAGAGCATGGAATCGAAAGAGAACTCTCTACTGCTAGGACACCCCAGCAAAATGGAGTAGTTGAAAGAAGGAATCAAACCATTCAAAAAATGGCAAGGACATACTAGCAGCTGATTTGCAACCAAAATTTTGGAGAGAAGCAGTTGGGACCGCAGTTTATACCTTAAATCGAACTCAACTAAGACCAAATAATGAAAAGACTCCTTATGAATTATGGAAAGGAAGACCTGCTTCAGTAAAATATTTCAGGGTTTTTGGAAGCAAATGCTTCATAAAAATAAACGATGACTCACTAGGAAAATTTGATTCTAGAGTTGACCAAGGAATATTTCTTGGATACTCCACTAGGAGCAAAGCTTACAAATGTTACAACAATCGTCTACAAATAATAGTGGAAAGCATTAATGTGAAGATTGATGAAGGCCTTCCAGAAAAGAGAATTGAAGATCATGAAGTTGAGCCTTTCTTTGAACAAAGCGAAGAAGAAGAACTTGAAAAAGAAGAGGAGAATGAAGAACCTCAAAGTGAATCTTCACAAACTCCCTCCAAGATCAAGTTTGTTCAAAGATATCATCCAGAAGAATAGGTCATCAAAAATATAGATGAAGGAATTCAAACTCGAAGAATGATGATAAGCACCCCAAGGAAAGATGATGTGGCTCTATTATCTTTAATAGAACCTGAAAAATTTTCTCAAGCAAGCAAAGATCCTTATTGGATAAAGGCCATGGAAGAAGAAATGTCTCAAATCGAAAAAAAATGAGACTTGGGAACGGGTACCTCGCCCAAAATATAAAAATATAATTGGAGCAAAATGGGTATTCAAAAACAAGATTAATGAAGATGGACAAATCATCAGAAATAAAGCCATACTTGTCTGCAAAGGATACTTGAAAATCAAAGGAATTGACTTCGAAGAAACCTTTGCACCAGTAGCTCGAATGGAAGCCATAAGAATGTTTTTAGTATTTACTTGCTCAAAAGGATTCAAGGTTTATCAAATGGATGTAAAATTAGCATTCCTGAATGGAGATCACAAGGAAGAAGTTTACATGGAGCAACCAGAAGGATTTGATCTTGCTGAAGGAAAAGACTTTGTATGCAAACTAAAAAAGGCTTTGTATGGATTAAAACAAGCCCCTAGAGCATGGTATGCAAAGTTGGATCACTATCTGCAACAATAGGGTTTCAAAAAGGGAGTGGCAGGTAGCAATCTCTACATGAAGATGGACAAGGAAAAACTTCTGATCACTCTTGTTTACGTTGATGATCTAATATTTGCTAGCAATAATGAAGAAATGAGCCATGAATTTTCTCTAAATATGTCCAAAAAAATTGAGATGTCAATGATTGGTGAGTTGTCTTACTTTCTTGGGCTACAAATATCTCAAACCTCTGCAGGCATGTTTATATCTCAAGAAAAATATCTTAAAGACATGCTCAAAAAATATGGGATGGAAGATTGTGCACCTATGAGCACACCGGTGACCACAGATTGTAAATTAAGCAAAGATGATGATACCCGTCTCATAGATACAACTCTTTACAGGTCAATAATTGGAGCTCTCCTATACTTAACTACTACAAGACTAGATATTATGCAAGCAATAGGAATGGTAGCAAGATTTCAGTCAAGTCCTAAACAATCCCATCTAGCAGCTATGAAGAGAATTCTCAGATATTTGAAAGGAACGATTGATTTCGGTCTTTGGTATCCTAAGAGTTCAACTCTTATTGTGACAGCTTACTCTGATGCTGATTGGGCCAGAAGCATGGATGATCGAAAAAGTACCAGTGGAAATGCATTCTTTATGGGAGACTATCTTGTATCTTGGCTCAGCAAAAAACAATCACCTATATCCCTTTCTACAGCTGAAGTCGAATATATAGTTGTTGTTGATTGTTGTACACAAATTCTATGGATGAAGGAAGCCTTGAACGTTGTCAACATAGAAACTAAGCAACCAATTACTATTTTTTGTGACAATACTAGCGCCATCAGTCTTTCAAAGAATTTGGTGATGCACTCAAGGACCAAACATATTCCAATAAAATACCACTTTCTCCGTAAACAAGTTGCTGAACACAATATCAGGTTGGAATACGTCAATACAAAAGAGAAAATTGTTGATATATTTACAAAAACCCTTCCATGAGAAGCATTTGAGTATCTTCGCCAAAAGATGGGAGTCGTTGCTCTTGCATCAGATTAAATAACGCAACATGTCAGGAGTACAAAATGATAGGGGGAGCAGCTTGATAGGGGGAGTACTTGGGCACCCCATTTTCCATTGATGACAAAGGGGGAGAGAATGTTGGAAGGGCAAGAATATTGCCATCATTGACAAAGGGGGAGATTGTTAATTTAGATTGTCATTGATGTCAATATGACTTTGACTGATATGAAGGCTGCACTATGACATATCACTGCATTAGTATATGATGACATTGTTGATACATGATGCTACATGGCATTAATAACAATGAAGAAACCAAAGAATGTAGAAGCCACGCTGCCCCAAACATTCCTCATGTTGTCCCAATATTTTTATGCATAAAATTTAAGGACATTCACAAATAAAAGTATGTTTCACAATCTTAGAAGCAAAATTTCTTTGTGAGACCTTCACCATCCTTTAGAGCATAATTTTCCCTTTCTGATGAGCCCTTACATGCCCCAAAACTCCAAGCAGTTTGGGAGATACAAATTTTTCAAGTTAAGGAAATTATTCTGGTCTTGGAGCCGACTTGTCCTAGCCATCCCTTATCGGCCTGCGTGTGGAGACATGTCTTTTCATTTAGCATTGAAATAAGACTATATATACAAGGTTTTCGGTCTTCATTTTGAACACACAAAAAAATTCGGTGATAATCACAAAATTAATACCACTGTTCACAACTCGTGAACATTGAAGAAGGGAGAGATATATCTGATTTGGGTTTGAGGTTAATAAGATAGCGGATTCTTCTTGAACAACTTCAGACTTTCGGACCTGTAGTGAGGTTGTTGCAAAGGGCTATACTTGGACCTGTGGCAACTCTTTTTGTATAAGCTCGGACAGCAGCACCTTGAAGGCATACTTGTCAAGCCCAGACCTATAGTAGCATAATTTTAACTAATTAAGAGCAGTCACCATTAAGAACAGTTTGGGGAGTAGATTATTGTAGAAATAATTTGAAGATACCTGTGGCATCCTTAACAGTCACAACAGCTCCGTGCAGTGGATGAACTAGTACCTCAGACCTGTGACCTTGAGGGACTTGAAACAGTGATCGCATAATTGATATTAGAGGTATGAACTATTTGAAGACTTGAAAACACTGTTATCGATCAAATAGGTAACCTGACCTCAAAACGGGAACTCTAGCCCAAAAAGACTCAAAAAACATGAAAAAACACCCCAAAAACAAAAAGTGTGTATTCCAGAACGCACTTCGTTTTTTTGAAGGTCAAATTTCAACATTTTATAAAATTATGGTAAAAAAAATTGTTTCTTGAAAAAAGGATTGAAAAAACACCCCAAAAACAAAAAATGTGTATTCCAGAACGCACTTCGTTTTTTTTTAAGGTCAAATTTCAACATTTTATAAAATTATGGTAAAAACAAAATTGTTTCTTGAAAAAAAGATTGAAAAAACACCCTCAAAACAAAACCAGTTGATGCTGGAATAATAAAAAAAAAAATTGTGTCATACTTTTGGCATTTTTAAAAATAGAAGTAACATTTTTAATTTTTAAAATTCAAACATTAAAAAAAAAACCTAAAATTTAAGAAAATAAATAAATTTAAAAAATAAAAACATTTAAAAGCTTAAAATTTAAAAATATATGAAGATAAAAAAAATAAAAATAAAAACAAAATAAAATTTTTAATTCAAACATTAAAAAAAAACCTAAAATTTAAGGAAAAAAAAATAAAACAATAAACAAAAAAAATTTAAGATTAAAATTTAAAAAAATATAGAAATTAAAAAATAAAAATAAAAACAAAATAAAAATATTAAATTAAAAAAAAAAAAAAGGTTCAAAAAAGAAGGAAATTATAAAAAAAAAAATATAGAAATTAAATTTAAAAAAGAAAAAGAAAATGCTTATTGAATTTAAAAAATAAAAATAAAAAATAAAATAAAAAAAAATTAAAAAAAAAAAATAAACAAAAAATTAAATTTAAGGAAATATATTAAATTTTAATAAATTTAAAAATTAAAAAAAATATATTTAAAAAAAAACATTATTTAAATTAAAAGAAAAAAAATGAAAAATTAATTAAAAATAAAATACAATGAAAATATTAAATTTAAAACAATATATATTAAAAAAACAAATAAACTATAAAAAATAAATTAAATTTAAATTATAAAAAATAAAATATATATATGAACTTAAATTAAAATATGTATATATATCAGATTTTATTAAATTAAAAAAAAAAATTAATATTAAAATAACAATTAAATTTAAAAACAAAAATATTAAATTTTAATAAATAAACAAATAAACAAATAAATTTTGAAAGAAAAAATAAATTTTAAATATAAAAGAAAAAAAAAACCATTGTTAAAATAAAAACTTTAAAAATCAATTAAAAATGGAAAATTGAAAAAAATTAAAAATAAAATAAAATAAAAATAATATTAAATAAAAAAATTAAAAAACAAATTAATTTTAAAAAATTAAGTTTAATTAAAAAAAACTAATTTTAAATACACAATTTTAATTGAAATATAAAAATATAAAAATTTTATGTTATTAACAAAAAAAATTAATAAAAAAGTAAAACATTCAAAAAACAATATTAAATTCAAATAAATTTTTAAAAAAATTACAAAATTTATTAAATTCTATAAAATAATAAAGGAAATTTATGAAATTTAAAAAAAAAAAAGAAAAAAAAAAAAGAAGCAGCAAAATTTAATAAAAATTACTAATAAAAATTGGTTGACCTTTTGTCTCTTTCAACACTTCAGGTTTTGCATTGACATCCTCTGAATTTTTAGCATTTCCTTGTGAGCTAGATTCTTCTCCTTTAACAGTTTCATGGAAACCAAGACCAAGTTTGATAGCAGGAGACCTTTGATTACTCAGAATATTGTCCAAGATATTAGTACTATCTTGAAACCTCAAAAGTTTAACTTTTTCTTCTAATTTACCTTTGAGAATGTTTACCTCAACCTCCAAGGCTTGACATTGCTTTTTCATGCTTTCTTCTTTCCTTCTTCCATCTTCTACTTGATCCTTTAGATTTAGAATCTCTTCTTTCAACCAATTTTCGTTTTCTTCACATGTTTGTTGCAACTCTTCATTTTTCTTCTTCGATGCTTCGAGATTTACTTTCAGGGATATGTTTTCTGCTTCAAGTCCTGCATTCTTCTTATTTGATTTATCCAGGTCTTCTTTGAGGGAAATGATTTCTGCTTCAAGTCCTTCCTTTTCAAATGATTGTAGAGGTTCCTCATTCTTCTTACTTGATGCTTCAAGATTTGCTTGTAGAGAGATGATTCCGGCTTCAAGACCTTCATTCTTCCTTTTTGATTTTTCCAGATGTGTTTTTAGAGAAATGATTTTTGCTTCGAGTTCTGCCATCTTCTTCTTTGATATTTTCGGATCTTCCCTTTCAAGTATTTCATTCTTCTTAGATGATTTTTGCTGATCTTCATCTTTAATCTTAACAGCTTCTTCTAGATCCACAACTTTACTTTCACTATCATTACCTTTGCATATACAGTTAAGTAAAATACAAGAACAACGATCAATACCTGTTTCTATCTGTCCATTTATCTTCTCATTAACTAATATTTGCTGATCTTTGAAAACTTCTTCTAGGTCCACAACATAATTTTCACTATCTTCACCATTGTTTGCACCAATAAGAGTATTCCAATGACCCCAATCACTATCTGATTCATCTTCTTCAATTTCTGCTATACAAGTTTTCTGAGATATCTTCTTGTTTCGAGTAGCCTTCTTCTTTTGTTTCTTTGCCATGAGCACTTTCAGATCTTGGCCAGAATCTTCTTCATCTTCACTGGACACTTCATCATCATCTTCATTTGCAAAATAACTCTTCCTCTTTTCAAATTGTTTCCCTTTACCATTTTTTTCTCTATAAGGACATTTAGCAGCATAGTGACCAACTTTTCCACACTCAAAACATTTGAAGGGAAGCTTACCTTTGAATTGAGTGTTTTCTTCAAGAAAATCATTGTCTTCTAGAGCATCCACAAAAGTATCCTTTTCTTCTCTAGATTCTTTTGCCATGAGCAACCCATCACTGTCTTCATTAATATAGTAACCTTTTCTTGTGCTAGATCGATTCTTATTCCATCTTGCTACTTCTTTCACGATTGCCCACACATCTGCACCAAGACTTTGCAGATATGCTTTTGTTCGTACCTTCCAGAATATCAGATTTCTTCCATTGAATAGAGGTGTTTTTATAGACATTACTCCTTCAAGACTTCCCATTGCGACGGATCTCCTTCAAGCGATCAAGCTCCTGCAAAAGGACCTGCTCTGAAACCAATTGTTAGGAAAAATAATGAGAGGGGGGGGGTGAATCAGTATTTAGTGCATATTCAAAACTTTTACTTTTTATGCTCCAAAACCCATACGCTACTTTGCTGAAGCCAACTAGCGTATACACGTGGATATCCTTCATAAAACTCGCGTATACACAGAGATCTAATTATGCCATTAGTTCTTCACTTATATCATTCCATCATTCATTCATTAGATGTTCTATAAACAGTAAACATGTGCAGTAAGAACAGAATAAACCATCACACATAGCATCACACATGAACACCAGGATTTTTAGGTGGAAACCCAAGTCGGGAGAAAACCACCGCTGCAGTTGCTCAGCCTTCAATATTTTATTATAGAGAAAACATCTTACAACATATGTCCTGGCGCAGACTTGACCAGCACGCAGGCACCCACCTGCGCTCGTTTACCAGCCTCTCCTGGAAGGGAGCTACGACCCCCTGACTCGTTTACCAGCCTCTCCTGGAAGGGAGCTACGACCCCCTGACTCGTTTACCAGCCTCTCCTGGAAGGGAGATACGACCCCCTGATCTCGTTTACCAGCCTCACCTGGAAGGGAGCTACAACCCCCTGACTGAAGGCTACAACCCTCAGCACCACCTTGGACCACGTTTCATCAATTTTCACACTGGATCCAACAACTTCAATAGAACACAACTTGCAGGCCATGTTTCATCATATTTTCAGATTGGACCCTCTCCATACATTTAAGCACAGTCAAACATCAACAACAGATAGCTAAAACACAGCAGATCAGATCAGACATTTCATACCCCATACTTCAGCAAACCCTAGTTTGCATACGCGCTTTTCTTTCACTGATGTCGCGTATATACGCGCTTCCGTCCACATCAACCAGCATATACATCTGTACATAAACTTCACTGCGCATACGCGCTTCCTCTGCGTCTAACTAGCGTATGGATCGTCAACCATTACAGAGCTGCATACTTCTTCAGATCAGATATTCAGTTCAGATTCAACCCTTTACTTCAGACAGATGTTCACCTCATCACAAATCTAATCACTCCATAAACAGATCTAGCAAATACAGATACATTTCAGATCTAGATATCCTGCTTCATCATTTCTTCATAGGTGCATCATAGATTCAGATCAATCATCAAACCTTTACCCTTTCCATACAGATGTACTTCACAGAGAAGTATTCATTCAAGCTCAGACATCTTGCACCCACACTCATAATTTGCACAATGAATTTCTTCTCCTTATATAGGTTTATCCTTTTTCAATACCATGAGCCCCTTTTTCAATACCATGGACCAAAACAATACCATAAGCCCAAAACTACCTGGACGGGGTCAATTAGGCGGATCATTACCCAATATAATGGGTCAATACCATGGTGGTTACCCTTGGTTTTGCACTTTTTGAGCGCTTTAGCCCATACGCGACTTGGCACGAAGCAGCCTCTCGCGTGCACACGTCGTACTTCTAGATGTATCCGCGCATGCCTTGAGACACACTTTTTCACTACACATTTAGTATAAGCTGAATCTTCTCCTACTGTCTCATGTGGTACCCACCGCAGATATCGTGATTTATTTTATCAAACATATTCTATCAAGCACAACTTGTCATCATCTTCATCAAGAGGGTCGATTCAAGGACAACACTTAGCATCATATAATATAATAAACACGAATATATACCTATTTACATTGTCCATCAGGTCAAGACAACCCCACGTGGTTTGTTATCAAGGAACAACACATACACCCACCATGTTTCATCTTCAATCGGGTCACATTATGACACATCGCATCATATTGCCAACATAATACAGTGATGAATATGTCAAGAACATTCAAGTAAGCATTATTCACATTCTCTATTAAACCAAGCAAAGAAGGATTGGTGTCCTTGGAGTAGGAGCTGCTAAACACAAGATTGGTGCCTTGAGAAGATAGGGTCAAAGCCCTAGAGGTCGGAGCCTCATCAAAGTCCAAGTTGGTGCTTGGCAACAAGTTGGTGCTTGTTTCATTAAAAGGGTTGGTGCCCTCACTCTTCTATTGTATACTATTATTATAAAGGGGATTGAAATTCTTATTAATCCTTAATATTATCATTATACACCTCTCTGTCTTTAATTGTGAAGAATCTAACTGGCAATAATTAACAATTGAAAAGAAATATTGATTCACCCCCCTCTCAGCATTTCCAACATGAAAATCATGCATAATCTTGTCTGCATCATTCTTCAACAAAAATTTGAGTAATAGGCCACCCGAATCTTTCCAATAAAGGACATTATCAATGATGAAAAATTTTACTATCTTTAATTTCAGAAATCTAGCTTTAGTTTTTGTAAGACCAGGAGGAGCATTTAAACTGAACAATACATAAAGCAGGTCTGCATACTAGGGAGAATTTTAAAATTCTTCATTGATTTGTGGAATCGCGTGCTCCTCTTGATCATCCAAAGTTGCCACCAAATTTATGTCCAGAGATTGAAAATTGGACTTAGAGCTGGGCAAGTCCTTGCCCTTTAATTAGTTTGGTAGGTTTTATTTCCAGATCATACTTTAAAACAACCGCAATCCATTTTCCTCTTTTTCCATCTGGTCCATTCTGCGTTAAGATATTCTTTACCACAGAGTTAGGTACATAAGCACATGTGAATGCAGAATATAAAATATAAAATATTTAATTTCTTTGACTAGTGCAAAGGCCTATTTTTCCATGATGTTGTACTTGAGAGAAACATCTCTTAAAGCTTTACTGAAGAAAGTTATTGGCTACTCAAATCCTTCGCTATTTTTCTGCAGTAAAATAGTTGCAATAGTGTGCTCAAAAGCAAAAGAGAAGATTATAAAATCTTTATTAAAATATGTACTGATTAACATTGGTGCTTTAGTTAATTTCTGTTTTACCATGTCAAAATATTTCCTGGCCTCTATGCTCCATTTGATTCCAGAGTATTTTTTGAGCATATTGGTTATGTTTCTAAGGAGTTCACCAAGATTAGGGATAAATCTTCTTAGAAAATTTATTTTACCTATGAAGGATTGAAGTTCCTTAATGTTTCTTGGGGGACTGGTATTTAGGATTGCTTCAATTCTCTTAGGGTCATTTTTAACTCCATCTTTTGATATGATATGTCCTAACAATTTACCTTCTTCTAGGCCAAATAGTGTTTTCTTAGGATTTAAAGATATGCCAAATTTTCTGCATTTCTCAAAGACTCGTCTCAAATGTCTCAAGTGTTCTTTGTCAGATTTTGAATACACAGTTATATCATCCAGATAGATTACAATAAAGAGGCCAATCTCTTTTGAAAAAGCAATGTCCATTGCTCTTTGGAAGGTGGCCCCAGCATTCATTAGTCCAAAAGGCATTTTCACATACATGAAAGTGCCCCATGGAGTGGAAAAATTTGTTTTATTTAGGCTTATTTTCTACATCATTGAAGTAAAAAAGGTATTCTAACGAAGATAATCCTCGAGGAAAAATAT
Source organism: Pinus albicaulis (assembly GCA_034641835.2). Lineage (NCBI taxonomy): Eukaryota > Viridiplantae > Streptophyta > Pinopsida > Pinales > Pinaceae > Pinus > Pinus albicaulis. The sequence continues at coordinate 493,021,869 of CM076575.1, forward strand.
TATCTTGTAGTTGAAGAATTTCAAAATCTTCTTTTTCAGGATCTATTTCATGAATATCTAATTTAGGCACACTTTCATATAAATGATTATTGACATCTAATATATCACACTAGTTTACCAAAGGATTATATACAACTATTTGATTTTCTACGTGATATTCTGGTTTTATTTGATTTTGTTCCTGATTATCCAAATCTAACTTTGTTTCCTCAAACCCATCTTTTGACAGTAAGAAGTTTTAAATTTGTTTGTCATTTCCGAAAACCTACCAGTATCGCATGTTATCTGGTATTGCAGGTCGATGTTTTATTTCAATTGTGTGTGGTTTGTTCAGGTGAGGAATTTTACAAGTGCTTGCAGAGACAACAAGACTATCAGCTATGACATTTTGACTTCTTGGAATTATTGCTAGATCATATTCCACAAAAGTATCTAATAAATGGTGCACTGCATTTTTGTAGGCTCTTAATATAGGGTGTTTAGCAGCATATTCTCCTTTTATTTGTTTGATGATTAATTCTGAATCTCCCTTCACAACAATTATTTTGGCACCTAATTTCTTATGTAATTGTAGACCTATCATCAGAGCTTCATATTCTACAATATTGTTGGTGCACTAAAAATTAAGTTTATAGGAATGCCCTTTACAATGATTATTAAATGGATTAGATAACCAGATTCCTGCTCCAGAGCCTTCTTTACTACTGGCTCCATCAAATCTCATATTCCAGAAGACTTTTGGCGGAGGATCTAATTGTTTGAGTTGAGTTGGGTTTTCAGGTGTATCAACGTTATTTCCAAATTGTGCTTCAATTTCAGCATCATTGAATAATATGAAAGAATCCAAATCAGTGTGAACAGAATATAGAGGGTAATAATGAGTTTTTTCTTGACTAATTACCATATATTTCATGGGAGTTTCCCTATACAACCTTCTCTGCTGACCAAAAACTAGTATTGTAGCATAAGTCATATCTAGTTGAAGGGTTCCTTGTAACTTTGCTCCCTAAGAACGTGATAAAAGCATGCCATATTTAGGAGGAATGTATACTACGACAATTTCCATAACTAGGCTTTTGGCTGGGATTTGAGACAAAGTTATACACAGGTCCTTGATGAGACCTAAACACTTTACTTTACTTGAATCAAATGAGTATATATCTTTGTAGGGCCTAGTGATGTCAAGACCTAACTTTTACATTACAGCTTTGGGCATTAAGTTGTGTTAAGCACATGAATCCAGCATAGCATTATGTAGGATTTTATCATGTATGTTTAAGCTTACATAGAAAGGAGAGACTGCTCCTTCTTGTAAATTACCATCTACTTCTGGACCAAACATCAATTCAGGTTGATCATCATTAAGGTTGAGAGTGTCAGTAACTTCCCCTATCTTTAGTACTTCCATTACCTGAGTTTTGTATGTTTTTTTTTTCATTATCTCTGTCAAAGGGATGGGAATTTTGACTTTGGCTAGTTCATTTTCAAGACTAAATGATGATTGAATCTTTACAATATTGGGAATGTAAGGTACATCGAATTTTTCTTTAGATTTAAGTAGAGTTTGTTGACTGGTGGTTGGAACTTCAGTTTGAGTTCGTTTAGAAACAAAATCAATTTTCTTTTTAGTAGAAACCTCTGAAGGTTTCTTTCCAGGAGTTTCACTAGATTTCTGAGAAGAATTTTCTACTGTTTTCTTAGGGTTTGAATCAGAGGTAATTTTGGTAGGATGATCAATTTTCTTCTTTGCAGTATTGTCAGAATTTTTTCTGCTCCTAAGATTATATTGTTTGTGAACGTCCATAATAGCATTTTCATATCTCTTTTTATATTCGTCAGATTCTTATGACTCAAGTTCTATTTGGGCTAATGAAAATTTTTGATGTTCTTCTTCTGTGAGAAAAATAGTGTCATTATCATGTAAACCCAACAAATTTATTTGGTTGTCTTCTTCTTCTTGAGGTATCTCTCCATTTTCATCAACATAATTATCCTGAAAAGGGTTTGTTCGTTAGGTCCCCTTTGTTTAATATGTGGTTTATCTCTCCTATTGTTTTGATTGTGATTTTGGGGAGGGTTTTGATTTTCCCTATGCATGTTTCTATCAATCACCATTAGTTCCATTTCCCTCACTAAAGAATCTATCTTGGCATTAGTGCTACAGGTTAATGTTTCTTCTTTTATGGTAACTCTCTTCTCAACTCTCATTCTAGCTCTTTTGGCCAACAAATTAGCCTCTACATTGACTGATATGCTCTGCATTTCCTCTAAGGTGCCAGGATTCCTCTCTCTTAATTGATAAGCTATATCTGGTTCAAAACCATGTGTAAACTTAAGCAACAATAGTCCTTCGGGTGGTTTTATGCGAGCAGGAATAACATTATAATCCTAGCACAATAATCCTGCACACTTTCTCCAGTTTCTCTTTTGATATTTTCATATTCTGATAAAATTTAGAGGGGGTTATTTTTAATTTTCCATCTATCTAGAAAATGATGTTGTAGGACTGCTAAGAGAATTAATGGTAGCAGCTGGTAAAGCTCTAAACCATTTCCTAACTTCACCTCCAAGGGTTTGAATAAATAACCTCATCATAACATCATCAACATCGATCTCATGGAGATCAAAGAAATCATTCATTTTGTCTACATGTTGCTTAGCAGTAATGGGTTGGGTGTTATTGAACTGGGGTATTTTGGATTGATAATCTTGGGGCATAGCCCCTATATCTTGAGGAAGAACCAAGGGAGCATAACATGCAGACATGATTGGAGGTGGAGGGTTGAGAATAATAAGTGGTGGATTAATACGTGGTTGATTAATAGGTGGTGAAGGAGGTGGAAAAGGATAAACTATATGTGAAGGAGAGGATGGATGAAGTGATGCAGATGAAGTTCTTTGAGTTTTAATGAGACAATAAGTAGTATAATTTTTAGAAGAGGCTGGACTCACATATCTTTGTTGAATTATTTGGGATGCAATGGATGAAGCAACAATATTTAATGCAGACAATTCTACTGATTGTTCGAGATAGGCATCTCCAACTGCAGAAGTGAATTTTGATACCAAACCTTCGAGAATCTCAAAATCCTAGAAAATTTCTTGATTAGATTTTTTTAGAGAAGGCAGAATTTTAAGTGAATTTGGATGTAAAATAGATTGGTTAATGACTAATGTATCTTCCCAATTTTGGGATTTGATTCTAAACAGGCTTTGCTCAAACTTTAAGTCGAAGTCTATATCTTGTAAGGTTTCAATCTTATTGGGACAGGATTGTGCTCTAGGGAGAGGACTATTACTTCCCTGGATTTCAGATGAACTGATCTGTTTGACTGATTTCTGTGAAGTATCCTTAGCTCTTTTTCAAATCCTTTTGAGGATCATCCACTATTTCAGGAGGTTTGGGATTAGGATGGGATCTTGTATAAGGTCTCTTGGAAGCCAATTTTGAAAATTAAAACACACTATAAAATGTAACTCACACCAACCTTTTGAATTTAAAATTACACACTTTATCTTACAAAAAATAAAAAATATAGCAATCTCTATGAAATATTTATACAGTGATTATTTAACCAGAGATTGAATTTGAAAGAAATTATGATTGATTTCAATTCGTCCCCAGTATGGTCGCCACTATGTTAGCATTCTGTAATTTACTAGAGATTATGATAACTAATCACATAGGCCAACATCAAACCAACTTTGGAAACTGGGATCCAGCCCTGCCAGTTTCAAAGAGGGCTCTCTCCATAAGATTTAACTTTGTTTGGATAAGTTCTAGGCTATTTATGATTGTATTTGGGTTTTGGGTTTTGTTTTGGATTTTGGAAAATTGATTGCATTCAATTGATTAATGTCTATTGGGCAATGGAATCAAAATATAACTAGATAGTTGCATCAAATTTTCACAGAGTAAACACAGGGGAATCTAGGAGTATTTACTGGATCTTTCAAATTTATAAATGGATTATGATATAAATATGAAAATATTTAGTAGAACTAAAGAGTAATTAATAATTCTTTAGTTTGGCCTTCAGTGGAAAAAATTATGATTGTAAACGCAGTCAGAATAAGGTACTCAACAGTAAATCCTATTCATCACGCTTTCTTCTTTACAATTAGAATTCAGATTATTACAATGAAAGATGACAATGAAACATAATAACATAAGAAAAACATCACCAGTATTTAAGCCAAAAGAATCATGTGAATGGTGTGATTATTATTGATGCTCTAGTGCTTTGAAAAGCTTACAGTACTTCAATAAACAACAATAGTTCTGATCTCAATCAATCGACTCTTAATACTTCCAAAACTAAAGTATTTATACAAAAGTTTACAAAAATAATTCCTATAATACAGTCTCTAACAAAAATGGTATTTTTAGACTTAAACTTGAACTTAAAACTCTAACTATTACAAAATTATAGCTTCGATCGAATGCGATGTGCAATTGCAGGTGCTAATGTAGTGGGAACAGTTAGGACGTGGACCACATTTTACTGTTGTGCTGGAAAAAATTATTGTTGAATGCCCTTTGCCTGTCTTGACCCGTGGTGTCTATTTGCTGCCCAATTCCTTTCTGTCGTGTTTAACCATTTTTCTTCATAAAACAACACTTAAAACTCATACGCCTGGACCTGAAATCATTTAGAATTTAGTTCTGAACTTTATCACATCCATAGAAATATCTCACATCGCATATTTTACAGTTTATGATATAAGGAATGGAATCAGAGATTCGATGCAAAGTGCAGAGGTGATGTGACAGGTGAGGTGGGACCGGACCCGCATCGCAATCACAAGTTGGAATTTTTTTCTATGAGTGGCAGAGGTACAATCTAAATCTTGCGAAGTGTGAAGTGCGGGGAGAGGGAGTTGATGTGGCAAGTAAGGTGGGACCGACACCTATCGCAAATCTCAACTCTTAAGGTTTTTCTATGAGCATGGGGGTTAAGTGCTAAAACTTGCGAAGTGCGACATGTGATTGGGACCCACCCACATCGCACATCGCAATATTTATATTTTACCACACATCGTAGAGTTTAGAGTTTTGGAAATGCGGTAAGCGTTAGAACTCGTGAAGTGTGATTTACGCTGACGGAGGATGATGTGGCAGGATGGATATGGATCCCACTGCATTGACGGAGTTTATAAAGTGGTGAAAGGTTTCTGCGGTAAGGTAAGGTTTATGAGGTTTCATAGTATATAGGATATATATATGTATTTCAAGCAGCCTGAAGTGGGGGGCGGAGCTGCTATGGTGGGGTCAACCGCATCGCAACTTAAACAAAATACCTTACGGGCTCTTAAAAGGTAAGTTATAAAATGTGCGATGCGAAATGGTGTGGTTAAACAAGTAAAGTTGTGATCTTGCGATGCGATGGATATCGCAGATCGCAAGTTCTAAGGTTTTACGGTGAAGTGTGAAAAGTTATAATCGTCGATCTGTGAAGTTTATATTTTGCGATGTGAAATGGATGGCGGGAGAAAGGGTGACATGTCAGGGAGAAATGGCCCCACTTTAATCGTAATCGGAGAATATGGAAGGCAGAGGTAAGTGAAAACAATGATATCGCTATGAAAAAGGTAAAGTAGAAAGATAAAGTGGAAAAGTGGAAAAGGGTAAGGTTTATTTGCACTGTCGCACTGAGAATGAATCGAACCATCCTAAATCAATCTTCTATGGAACCTTATGATGATTGAAAACTTGTGATGATTTGTTAGTATTCGTCAGAATATTAGCTTGTTTCTATTTTGAATACATAGCTTGGTTGAGTTGTCTGCTCCCATGATTTGGATGTCGATAGGGAACTTTTTTGGTTTGACTTTGCTTTTCTTTTAGCGAGGATGTTATTGAGTAAGTGACAGGACCTTCACTTAGCATGTTCTTTGTCTGAACTACAACTTCGAGGTTTGTTACTTCTGCAACTTGCTTGTCGTCCTCTTCAATTGAGACATTTATTGGATCAACGTTCAATTTTTCTTCAACTTGAACTTCTATATTTGAATATTTCAATGCTTCATATTCGACAAGTTGTTGCACCTTGTTTTCCAATGACTTCTTGTATTTTTTTAGTTTCTTAATTTGCGTTAGTCCTTCAGACGAGCAACTTCTTCATTCTTGTTAGTGGTGATTTTGTTAACTTCTCTTTGCAAATATTGTATTGATTTTTTAATTTCTGGAAGAACTACTCTTGTGATATCTAATATGTCTTCTGGTGTTAGTGAGTTCGGCTTCACCGTGAGATCTTGTAACGTTATGTTTTTCTTTTTGTAAGAAAATGTCAAAAACTTTTTTTTCATATTAAGGATGAATGACCCTAGTGACTCCATCCAAAGCGAACCCAGAATTATATCACTATCATTACAAAATAAGGTTTTAACGGTAAATTGCGAGACCAAAGAATACTCCCCAATACTTAGGTGTAAATTCCCTATGTCGTATTGTTTTTCATTTTCGTGAAATGAATTTGTTTTAGTTATATTTGATTCAAGAATCACTAATTGGTTAGCACATTTAGTACTAGCATAATTATTCTCTTGATTAAGATCGATAGATATGAGAACTTCCTTTCTCGCAAGTGACCCTTTGATTCTAATTAGCGCACGGACAAACATACTATAATTTTCAGGAAATCTTCCTTCTTTCCTTTATGAATTAGAGTCAATTTCATTTTCATCAATAATTGATTCCATTTTGTCTGTTGAATTGAGTTTTTAGGGTTTTTTAAGGTAACCCTTCCTAACTTTCTCTTCTTCTTTTTAATGAAGTTATTATTCCTTCAATTTTTTTTTATTTTTTTATTTTTTTTTATTTTATTTTATATATTTTTTTAATTTAATTAATTAAATTAATATCTATATCTATATATATATATATATATATATATATATATATATATATATATATATTATTTAAAATAGATTTTTTTTAACTCTTTTTTTTGTTGAAAGGTTACAACCCTAGTGAAACGTGGCTATTCACATATATTCACCTATAAAATATATGTCCACTTATGTGTATTTGACTTGGTTAATGTTCTCGATGTAAAAGTAAACTTACCATTCACACAAAGATTTTTTATTCCTTTACTTCTTATTTTACCTTGCAAATACCATGGGCAATTACCATGGGCTCCCAAAACCATGAGCTTTTAAACCAATGAAAGAATAACCAAAATAACCTTACCTACTCTTCCTTATCTTTTTCATTTTTAAAATTGTTAAATTGTCTTGGTATGTACGTATATGTACTTCTTTATATATGTCTCTTTTTTCTTTTTCTTTCTTTTTATATTAATAATTTTTTTTATCTTTCTTCTTTTTTAATTTTTTTTTGTTTTCCTCTTCTTTTAATTTTAGTGACCAAAGGCCTTTGACGAAATCAGCGATGGATAAACTCCAAATTGTAGTGAAATGCTTCAACTATGATGACAACAACATTGACGAATTTCAATGGCCAAGGGCCTGGATCAAGAAGCGTAGCTCTGTGCAGCGATGAGCGGCCAGAAGATCAATTGCTCTGACACGAAATGAAGCAAACAAAGTTCCTTCTCAAGCTTAAATACTCCAAAACACTTGGAATACAAAGATATCCATGAGGATACAAATATTATATTATAAAAGATATGAGATAGATGATTGAGAATTACAAATGAGGCCTGCTTATATACCTACGCAGGTGCCTCTTCACGAAAGGTCATGTCTTATCAGACATGGCCTTTCAACCTAATTACTAATTAACTAATTTAATCACTAATTAACTATTTTATTCATTACAGAAAAAAAGGGTAGAGGATCCTATCAAAACAGTCATCTGACCAATAGTAATTGTGTGTCGAGCAACAGGTTGAGATGTGACACCCACATTCTAAATGAATGGGCCAAAAGATGGAGGAATACCCGTTGACCAAATGGGATCCAGAAATAAAGATGTGGCGCCAGAAGCTCTTGAAATAAGATTTTCCAAATAGGTATACCCTTGTGGAAGTGGAGATCCAACTTGACTAAATGATATTTTTGTCCCACTACCTGAGTCGTGAGGTGTGGAGCCGAAAAATTTTCCTTCAGTGGAAAATACAAATGAGGAAGCTTCCGGGATATAGGTACCAGTGGTTTCCTGTATATTCCTCTAAGGAGCACTCACAAATGGAACATCATTAGCATTGATGCCATTTCGCTAGGAAATAACTAACGAACAACAAAGCGAGATGCTACTAGAGAAGCAGGAAGGGGAACTATGGGTTGATCAAAAGGAATATAATTTTGTTGAGGCGAGACCACAATCGCATCAAAGAGTGGATTTTCAGGAAAGACCGTAAACTATGCAGACAGTTTAGGGCTTTCCGACTCAGAGTCTTTCGATGTCGTCCAAGGGGAATCATTAGGTTGTGGTCAAGATGAAATGTGTTGTACACTGATGACAATACCGAGTTCGGCACCTTGATCTTCAAAGGGTCCAACTGGAAACTGGGGGACCTCAGGAGGAGGTTCTTGAGATCCTTCGGAGGAGGGAGGAGATGAATCTAACAATTCAGCCACGATGACCTTTCAGCACAAGATCAAAGAAGGAAGAGGTGAAAAAATAAAAAATCCACAATTTACCAAGTAGTAATGAGGCTGGAGAACTGCACGGGTAAGATGTTTTCGTGGGCAATTACTTTTAGAATTAAAATAAAATAAAATAAAAAGGGGCGTACTGGGCATAAAGGTTTACCAAGTTTTCGTGAATTTTAAAATACACCTTGGTGATAAATGATAGAAAAATTTACCAAGGACTTCACGTACTACAACTAATTTCCCCAAATGTTGTGTTTGGTGTATCACGTTTACAAGGTGACTGACTCGATTACCTATGGTAGGCTTGCAACCTAATGGTGTCTCCCCAAATATATGCGATAGTATGTGGGAGTCCAGTATGTAGTAATGTTTTCCAATGTGTAACTGTTTGATGAGAGTGCCCCAAATATACTTATCATACATCAATATACTTCCATACGTGAGACGGGATATCACCCTTGGGCTGTAACGCAAACCATTAGTGACAACTCCTACGTTTTACGATGTCAGAACACATCTCTAGCCTAAACCACTAAATATTCTCATTAGTTCCAAATGATCCTTAAGGTAAATTGGGTAAATTTTGATGTTGATCTTGAGTTAAGATTTGTTTTTTGGCTCAAAATCGATGTCACCTGAATCCTATGATGCGGGCTAAATGAAAAAAGAAAAATTTTCCATTTCGATGAAGTCTAAACTATTTAGGGAAGATATGAAATAAAAAGTACAATCAATGCAGAAAACAATAATGCCCCCCTAAAGTAGTTCAAAACTACGAAATGCAATTCTTTCCTATCGAATTCACTTTTCCCCAAAAAATGAAACTTGTTGAAAAAATGTAATCATTTATTTTTTCCACTAAGATGCACAAAATGATATTTTGTTTTACTTTTTACTTTGAAATGCAATCAAAGGTAAAATGAACGAAACGAATGAAAAAATGCAAAAACAATCTTTTTCATGTTTCTTTCAATTGAATGGAAATCAAAATCACTTTAAAAATATATGAATGAAATGATTTTCACTCCCTTTTCCAAAACGATAAAGACAAGCCAAATCAAAAACTAAAATGAAAATCACTATTAATTTCTTTTGAATTTGGAAAAAGACACACTCTTCTAGACTCGTGGATCAAACAATTTGTGGTCTTATGTTCGACACTAAGTTGAAGGTAAGATCATAAATGCAATGATGACCAATGCATATGACAAACTACTTCAAACCAAGTCAAAATAAATGCGACAAAAGGTGTTTGAAATGGTGAAAAATCTCTCAACTCACAAACAATTCAAAGAGACAAAAACACTCGCTCAAAGAAGACAAGAAGTTGAACACACAAGCAGGAGGTCATTGAGACTCTACAAGCATTCTTCAGGGGCCATGACACACTAGAAAGTCAAGGGGAAACCCTAACTTTTCCTAGGTATGAGATCACCTCTTCTGTGATAAGCAGAAGGGTGCTGAAAGACAAATCATCACGGATGTGCTATATAGAAAAACGCTGGAAGCACTACTGTGAAAACATAAAATGCGCTCATCACAAAAAAAAGAAAAACAAGAATGAGTTTCACACAAAAACTAGGCCTGACACAGTGAAATGACTATCAAACCCTATGCAAACTAATAGAGACCAAAGAAAGCTCAGATTTCAATGATCGATCAAATTGATCTAGGATCAGTTGGGGAAAGGAAGGCTAAGAGGCTAGCTCCCCAGGGGAGTCTCCAATTTTTTTGTCAAGATAAATCCCCTCTATGGACAGAGGTGATCTCTCTAGCCCTAGAGTGGATCTAGCAACTTGAGATACTTTCTAATGCAAATATTTCTTAACTAATATTCAGAATGCGACAAGAAAAGAGATAGAAGTACCTTTTCTCCTGATGCTATGATCGAACCCGTTGATGATGACCTTGATCCACAATCCTTTTAGGCTCACTCCTTGCTACTGGTGGCACATGAATACCTACGAATGATCGAGAGGCAACAGAAAACGTAATCCAATACATAATAATCATAAACATTAGCTATCTAGCAGATCAAGGAGTACCAGAATATTTGCATAAATGATTAGAGAAATATAGAAAGAAAACATCATATGTTTTATTGATAAATATGAAAGGAAGAGCTTACAACCCAGGCCTTGATGTTGGAGGCCTACCTTTGGTGAAAATTTAAGTCCTTCTTCGAAACTCTAAAGAATTCCTTCTCCTGAACAACTTAGGCGTTATCACAGTGCAAGAATGTAAAGGGAATGAGATTTCAGACTAGCCCAAATATGACCAACCAATACTGGAAGGATGGGGACCAATTTATAGGAAGGGAGAAGAGGTTGGGATTCCATGAAAGGAGGAGGAAGGTCCAATTTCTAAGGAATAAACCCCCATGGATGAGATCAAAGTGTTGAATTCTTAGTTAAACTGAGGGGGGGGGTGAATCAATTTAACACATACATGAGCTTTTTAAATTTTTCATCAGCTAATTTACAGCTTACTTTTATAATCAACCTTAGTATATGAAAAATCTTAATATGTTGCAGCAAGTATTAAATTAACGTGACTTCAAACTTATTATGAGAGCAACAAACATTAAGCAGATTTGGTAAATCATCTCAGCACACAGGCAACACAGATAGAGACAGCAGATTTAAGTGGAAACCCATAAAATGAGAAAACCACATCTCATTATTGTTGTGATGCAAAGGCAAGCTCCAACTCCCTCTCACCACTGTTTTTCAGCAGGCACCAACCTACAGGAGGCTCCAACCTTAATTATGCAAGCTACAACTTGCAAGGAAGCACCAACTCCCTTCAATTTTCTGCAGGCACCAACCTACAGGGGGCTCCAACCTCAGTCAGCTACTACTGACAGCTATCAAGTTTCAACTTGATAGAGAAGCTCCAACTTCCTCAATTTACCAAAAGAATTTCTTGCTGATTTACCTCAGATATCAGCTCTGTTCTGTAGCATCTCTTGCTGCTCCTCTTTTCCTAATCTTCTCTGCCTCAATTTTCCAAACTCTGCATTCTCTCTTCTCACTCTCTCTCATCTTTTTTATGCATATCCAGTTGATATTATATATAGAGTTCCTCACATGAATGTTTGTATTTCACAAGGAATTTGGAGTGAACAGTCATGACTCTTTGGCTTTTGTCTTCTCATTCCTTTTTCCAACTCATTTTAAAATTATAACAATATGTACAAATTTCAATGTTACAATGGGATTTTTCTTTTTCCTTTGGACACTTGCCTTTGCATCACAAACAATATAAAACAAAAATATTTAAATTTTTGATTACACATTTAAATTCCACTCAGCTCCTTTTCGGGACTTGGCTTTACTGGATTTGTCTTTTGTGCTGCTATTGAGTGATTGTTCTGTATATTTGGTTCAATTCTATGTCTATTCATCTGTTTACTGTACCTGTGTGCACCAGCTACATATATAACCTCTTTTCAAGTTTTATTCTTAAATATATATGAATCTGGGCAATGTCTGTTCACTCTCAATCTCTGTGCTCAGGCTGCCTACTTACACATTCTTTGTCCACATAATTTATTTTCAAATCAACCCTCTTCTGTCTTTTTGGATTACTGCACATTTTTCTGCAACTGTCTTTCTCTTTTTCGTCCTTGCAGGCTCTTGTAATAAACCCAATCCGTGAACTTTATAAAAACCATTATATTAAATACCAACGTATTTATTATATGTATCAGCATATATATACATATATATTCTCCAACCGAATGTAAAGACCCATGAATTCACTTTAACGAATTCCCAGCACGCACCTCATTTTCTATAAGTTTTGACTTTAGAACAATATATAAATATATCACCATGTATACATATTCCCCGAGTCAAGCGTTATAAACATTAATATAAGGGGTCGATTCCATATAATCAATAGAAGATCATATATCCGAGCCCACTTTCCACGCTTTTCGATGCTATACATTACTCCTCGACTTATCCGATTGCGATTGATCGCAATCGCAATTTCCATTTGAATGTATCGACATACCAATGCTCCGATGCTCCAATTCCGATGATTCACTGTTTACCGGAACTCAACCTTACATGAATCATAGTTTATAAGCCCATCGGGTCCGAGACTTCATCACAATCGCAATCTTGGCTTGTTCTGATGCGATGAATTATTGTTCACTCAATTGTGTCGATGTGATGAACGACTGTTCACCTTATTTTGCCGATGCGATTAATTGTTGTTCTGCCGATGCGATGTACGGGTCCGGAACTCAAACGCACATATGAATTATGACTTATTGAACCATCAGTTCTGTGACTTCATCGTAATCACAATCTTGGCTTGTTCCGATGTGATGGATTACTGTTCATTCAATTGTGCCGATGCGATGAATGATTGTTCACTTTATTTTGCCGATGCGATTAATCGTTGTTCTGCCGATGCGATGTACGGGTCCGAAACTCAAACGCACATATGAATTATGACTTATTGAACCATCGAGTCCGTGACTTCAATTGAAACTCTTGAAAATATGTTCTGCTGCCAAAGCTTTTCTCCGATGCAATTCATAAGGGTCCCACCTTATGGTACTTTGGTTCTTTAGATCTTGTGCTACATATAAATTTATATGCTTTGGACCTTTATATATATAAGGCGCAGCATATGTATCTCACTGCATATATATAAGCTTCCGCTTCCACCTTTAGTGTATCCTCCAGCTGGGTAATGATTCTCGGAATAATGTTTATATATATACTTTTCCGCTTGGGTTAAGATTCCCGGAATATTATGTAGGTTTGCACATGGTTCCATTCCATAAAAAAATGGCGCGTCTATGTTCGCTGCCTCTACCTCTGATAACGGCTCTACATCTGATAACGGCTCTGCCTCTATATTCGCTGCCTCTGCCTCTGCCTTAGCTGTGCTTCTTTCTCTGTCTCTGTCGTTGCTTCCGTTCTGCTATTTGATTGTTACATTTCGACAATCTTCTTCTACCTATCTCCTTTGCTTCCTTTGTTCGCTTCTTTGCTGCCTCCTTTGTCTGTCTCTGTCTTTTCTACCTCCATTTCTATCAATGACAACATTTCCAGCACAAAGCTCTAAAATCAGAGAGCTCGACTCTATCACCATCGTTTAACAACCAACTTGCCACCCTGGAACTTCTAGAGGTCTAAGCTTCTCCTCCATTTGAGGAAACAATGCCAGAAAGGGATCAACGAGGCAACACTAAGCCATAACTTTCAATCTGACATCGGCACGAGCATGAAAACCGGAAACGTGCTAACCCAAGAAACTAGGATTTTGACCAAGTTTCTTCAGTAATTCCAAGGCAGTTTTCTTTGAGTCTTCATGGGATGTCTTAACATATTTCTTCATGGTGGAAACGTTGCACAGGGTCTATCACGGGGCATTTTAGGATCAAGGATGGGAAATGAGCATGGTGATAAATTATTGCGTAACACTAAGGGTACAATAGTGTTGAGGGGTTGCACGCTCGCTTGTCCTACACTCGCTTGATGCACGCTCACTTGGATTAGGTTTTTTTGCAAGCGGAGCTCCTGGAGACTGTGTTGCACATCCTTAAGTACAGATTTTTATTGAGAATCCACATTACTCCAGAGATCATTGGTCGCAACTTTTATTGTGTTTTCAATTTTGTTAAGGTCATCCTCTGTAAGGGCCAGGGCCTCTATCCCTGTTTTCTTTGATCCCTTCCTCTTTTTTTGCAAGCCTGGGGAGGTTTGAGACCCTCCCTTAGTTACTTTTGTTGAACCTGTCTGTGTCGCAAGTGCCCTAGCACTGTCACCTTCTTTATCCTTCGTGTCTGTATCTAGGTCAACGGTTTCACCCGTCGTGGTTGGCTTTGTCTCTTTCTCTACATCCTTATCCTTTTGTTGGGTATCCTTTGTTGCGTGCGGCTTTGTAGGAGTCTTCAAGGGTACTGAAGATGAGGCACTGTCAGTGGTGCATGCTTCTAACCATAAGGCTTGTCATTCTGTTATAACACGCGCAAGGTCATCCTCTATGACCATGTAAGGCAGCTCATACCAAACACCTTCAACATCTTTGTTCGTGCACATGTGAATATTGTGAAAGGTAGCTTTGAAGTCTGTGACGTGCTTGTACTGTTCATACGATTTCAGTGACAATCATGGCTTGGACTGCACCGCTTGAAACAACTTGGAATCAAAGAGCACCCAAAATATTTTTTTTTTTAGTGATTCTGGAAGGAAGCTTGAAGATCCACACCATCACATATCATACAGCTTCGCAAAGATCGAGCTCAATATCTAGGAACTGAGGCTCAGCTGGTGCATCCAACCAATCAACACAATTAGTAGTAGCAACCAAGCATAATAAAACTTCTTTCCCTCCTCCTGCGCCTCACGGACATTCGGAAAAAATTATGTGCACATGTACTTTTCCCAATTCTACTATATCCATTTCTCACATTTCCCGGCTAAAGCAATCACATGGGCTAGAACTTCCTTCGACCAAAACTTCCTCATCATCTTGTAGGTGAGGATTAGAGTGCCAAAATGTACTGCGAGTTCATTGATCTCGCTGACAACGAACCCCCGAGTGTTGCGCGATACCTTATATTTTTCTTTAACTATGTTTACAACTTTCCGCTCCAGGCCCTTTCCTCCGAAGGTCGCCACAGGGTCTGCCCCCTGACAAGGTAGGTTGGTGATACGGTGTATCAAATCTGCATTAATGGGAATTGGCTCTCCTAGCCACAGACAGTCATCGTGCAATAGGGTGATCAGCTAGCGCACACAGATATTGTTGACCACGTTGTGCCCAAAGTGTTGGATTCTCAAGAAATTTAATAGCCCTGACTTCTACAGTCCCAATTCCCAATGCATTCGCTCGACCTTGATCACCACCTCATCATAGGTGACTGGCTCCAAGTGCATCGAAGGCGCGAGCTCAGGGAACTTCTCCTATTCAGACAGGTCCCAGTATTCCATCTGTAGCAGGGGGATATTCGCAAACATATCCTCCTCAAGCAACACTTCTTTAGGGATCGATAGTGAATTGATATAAGACCGAACCTTATCCAGGTCCTTTGCGACCTTCACAGATTCTTTGTGCGGCGCAAGATATGTGGGCAGCCATGAGACTGGATCAACCTCATCGACAACGTCTTCCTCCATAATTACTTCGGGTGTCTCGGCCATAGGTCTCTTCTAGCATTCTGCAGGGGTCGACTGATACTTCAAGGTATTCTGGCATGGTGACTTCAGGGACCCCGAAGATTGTCCCTTCTTATATTTCTATAGTTGGGGCATAGGGGTTTCAGCAGCCTGCGCAGGGGTTTCATCAACCTGCATCACAAATGGGGCAAGTTCGATAGTTTTCATACTTGGAGGAATCAAATAACCCAACCCCCTCTGGCACAACGTCTCATAGAAAAGCGGGTTGATCTCAAACATAAGCTTCAGAAAACATAATGATAACATTGTGCACAAATCACTTGGAAAGAAAAGGGAACTAATGGGACCCTTCCTATCATATTTATAGTGTTGGTGCGGCTTAAATGGTCTCATGTGCATTGATGTAGCCTCATAAATTCTAAAACGGTTCCAAATTTGGCATAATCTCCTCATTAAATGCAGTTTATCTGCTTCTCCAAATGGTAATAAAGTTGTCTTATCCAAATTTATTGTTCCAACGACTATGTTTTGGCACCTCTGCGACTACTTCAACCTCCGAGCGTAGCCTCTACGCAGTTTTCGCACATGTCTGTGCATCTGCCATCCTTGTCGTGCATACCCGATTCTCCATTGCTTGACACACTTCTTTATGGTCCTATGCCCTCTCACAACTGTCTGGGTGCTAAGATGCTCCTCTGGCCATATAATCATTTGGCACACACAGGGATAGGGTCATCCGTGTATGGCTTCAACCGACTTTCATTCACAAATCCAGGAAGGAGTTCACCCCTTAAGGTAACCAAACGTACCATACCTCCTTCCATAATATCCTTGAAAACACAAGGTCCAAGACAATGCATTTTGAACTTTCCTAGGTGGCACGCAAAAAAATTTTCATATAGCAAAAATAAATCATCTTCCTTGAAAATATTTTTCCTGATGTGCCTGTCATGCTAATATTTTTCATGATCCTTTTGCACCTACTGATGGAAATCAACAATCAATCTATCTTCCTCCAGCGCAACTAGCTACGACAATTGCTCTTCCATACTATCTTGATCAACCATGTTAGTTACCGTTGCAATGTGCAAACTAGGTGATCTGAATGGAGGAGTATAAGTGAATGTTATGCTAAGTACCTCTTTCAGATTTTAAATATGCTTGATTTTTATGTGCATAGATTTGAGCATAACAACAGATTACTTCAATGGTTTCTTTTAAGTGTCTTTCAACATTGTGATTCCATGAACAATTTGTAAAGCATGAAATCATCAAACACTTGTAAATAAATATGCATCAAACCGCAAGACAAAATCCATTGATGAAGGAGTTCACCCCTACTGGGTTACATCTCCTGGCCTGTCAACATGACTAGACCACTCTTGTATTCGGTGTCAAAAGTACACATTATTTTTCTGCCAATAACATGTGGCTATTACCCCTTCAAGTTAATTTTCTTCTGGAAAGATCTCTCACAATATCAACAACACAACATATCTCTTACATAGTTGACATACTTTCACCGATGAGAGCTAGAAACCACTCACATACACCCTTCAATTCCACACTGAATAATACAATAAACAACTTCATGAATAAATAAGTCAAACCAGAGTTGAACCATGTTGGTCACAGCTGCTGCAAAAAGTTTTCTGGAATTAGGAAAACCCCTACAAGGTCTCCTCCATGCTCAACAGCTTCCAAAACTACTTCAAACATATGATTGATCCATACACATTACTTTTCAAACCTACAATACAACCCTGAAGATGTTCTCAAATCAGTAAACAGAGGTTACCAATGGATTCACAACATCCAAAAACCCCTAAGTAGCCACTTCTGGCACTTCAAATGGTCTTTAGGTGAAGAAGATGTGGCCACCTCTTCTGGTGGCCCTTGGCATCGTCAATCTTCAAGCTAGAAAAATCTTCCAGAAGTGCTCCTCTACCTCTGAAACCTGCACCAATGAGTTTGGAATGCTTTAAAATGGCTACCTAGCCTCTTCCTATGCTCAATTTTGTCGAAAAATACCCAAGTTATGACTTCTTCCACTTTCTCCTAGGAAAACTCCTCTAAAACTAGAGCAACTCCAGTTAAATCCGCCAGAACTAGAGATCGTGCCGAAATTGGCGGACTCCGCCAACTTAAACTGCAATTAATTTTTAAGTGGAGTTAACGTGCTAATTAAGCACACTTAAAACGCTAACTCTGCACTTATCTGAATCTGCATTAACTCAATATTAGTGGTGGTTAATTTGTGGTTTAGGCATGTTTAGAGCTCTAACTCCGCCATTAAGGATAGGCCTCTGCCATGGTCATGACATACGGTTCCATGGAGTGGGGATGGCCCTACTTTTTTAATTGTATTGATCTAAATATAAACAAATTCCATAGTCTTGTAAGGACTAATGTGTAGGTGAGACGGTATTGTGTGCGCGTAGTGTGGGGGAGGTCGTGGGGTCGAACCCGACCTCCGCCCGGCCTCCGATATATAAATTTTTCACCATTGTATAATCCAAAAGGGGGGGCACGTGGCGGCCCTAGGCTACACCACGTGTACTCACCTGGTTGGTCCTTGAATCCTCTAATAAAATGCCGACAATGAACCAAAATTTCAACCAACCACCAGCTGACACTTGTCAGCTCCTCATTCGACCGGCGAAAAAGTCAAATTGATCAAAATGTGACTGTGCACAATCAGCTGCCATGTTAGTAGTACGGACTGTTGACTGGGCAGTTATTTGAGAAAATGGATAGCAGGATCTAACTTTCACATATGGAGTCATCTTTTGATGAAACGAAGTGCGTCAGAATCACGACAGTGAGACCTATCTAGACATTCAGTTTTCGAGTGATTCTGAGAAATTTGATTTTTGAGCTTAAATTTGAGCTCCTGATCGTATATCCCCACTAAAATAATTTTGGTCTCCAAAAGTTCATTTTCATATGTTTAGAAATTCAAGTACAGTTCCTTCATTCTTCTAAACTCGACCTAATCGAAGTTTAAAGTTCCCTGACGGTTCTTTTTCATGTTGAACTTGAACTATAACTTGACCAAAGGTTTCAAGTTGGTTGTTCTTTCAACTTTTCCATGTCGCTATGCCCATGCATAACAACATCCTTCCCAAGAATAATTCAATGGTGTTTATTTGAAAAAATCCTTACCGAGGATAAAATCCAAAAGATTTTGACAAAAACCCATACAAGATGCACATGGCGAATACGTGTGGAAATTGAGAATTGAACACATTTGTACATACAAAATATGCTCCCACTACTCATACAACAGTTTTCAAAATGCTTTCCAACACAATCAAAGAGAAATTAATTTTACAACATGGAGAAACTTGACACCCAAATTTTCCTTTTCAATTGACTAACAACCAAGCCAAAATAGCATAAACATGCTAAAGAAAACACTGTTGCATGTTAGTGATTTATTCGTTAATTATCACTTTTACAAATTACCCACTATGGGGATATGCAACTAGTGCAAATAAAGACTTACTATCTTCAACTGGACAAAAATTCCGAACAGTTCTTACCCAACATGGTAACTGAACCCTCTATTTGAACTTTTCCTTCTTTTGAAGCTGCTTCATGGATGGTCACATCTTGCGCCACTTTTTCTTTTGTCACTTCCTCTTCTGGTGCTTGCATGAATTTCTTTCCCTTACCAGGATGAAGTTGTGGAAACAATTTCCAACACTTCTCGATCCAATGCCCACTAATAATGTAGTGAGTGCAGAAGTTCCTTGGAGCTCTTCTTAGCTCACATGCCTTTTTCATTGATTGAGATTTCTTCTTCTCGTTCTCAATCCCAAGAAAGTCATAAACATCTTCTTGATGATGGATTTTCTTTTGTCGCACTCATCTACACAATGGTTAGAAGAAATGTAAAAAATTTCATGGATACATTCTCCTCAACATGTCACTCAAATCAGCAGATTATTTTCCCTTAGGATAAGCATTTAAATGAACAAGACGAGTATACCTTTTCTTGGCGTCCTTTGGCTTATGCTTCCTAAATGATGAACTTGCAAGACAAGAAGAACCTGAATCAACTTCTTCTTCAACTTTTTCATCTCTCTCTGGAGATACCTTCAAGTTTCTTTTGTATTTGGAGAACTAAGCAGGTACTAGTTCCGAATGCAAAGTCCAACACCTTACCTTCTCATGTCCTTTTTTGTGACATAAGGTACATGATACACAATCGCTATCATGAGAAGACAATTATTTTGCTGCAACATAACCCAAGCCTTCATACTTGGGTCTCCCTTTTACCTCTATTGGGCTCTTGATGCCTTGTTGATTCACACCAAGACCTAAGCCTTCCTTGTAACCCATCTTTTCCAAGAGCTTAGACCCAATGCCTCTATTATGTCTTTCAAAGGCTACAAAATAATTTACATTAATAGATGCATCTAAATAAGGAGCATATGTATGTTCACCATTTGTCTCATCTCTTGATTGATGCACACAGATGGTTTCATACTCCTTTCTGATTCTGAAGGTCACGTCCTCTTGGACTCTTTTTTTCTCTTCTTTCAGCTCCTTAACATGAGGTGTTGATTGAACCTCATCCTCCACATCATGTGGAAAAAAGGCACAAACATGCCCATATTCCATCTTGGAATGACTTTCTACATTAACATTTTGCATCAACGTTGTAGCAAAAAATGAATTGTGTGGACAATATGGTGGTTTATCACCATTATTTTTACCTTCTTCCTTGGTTGGAGAACTTTCTCCTCTTGAATATCTAGAGCCTTCACCTTGCAGTTGTGATTTCCTCTCGTCAGAGGACCCTCACCATTTCTGACATGTCCCAAAAATCATTTTTGAAGATTTCATCTTTTGTCAGGCTTGTATTCTCTCCTCCTTGAGACATGCCTACTGAAGCCTCGGAAATATTTGGAGATAAAACTTGAGGTGGATCTTGTGGCAACTTTGGCATCCTTCTCCTTGTTCCAACTTTGGAATATGCACTAACAAGTTTTCCTTCTCCTCTCTGGAGCTTTAACCTTGTAAGCATTTTCAACTTGCAAATATTCAAACCCTCTTTGCACAAGCAACACAAGCTAACAATAAACCTGCAGTTTTGATACCAACTTGATCTGAATGGAGGAGCATTAGTGAATTCTATGCTAAGTACCTCTTTTATATTTTAAACATGCTTGCTTCTTATGTGCATAGATTTGATCTGAAACCATATTACTTCAATGGTTTGTTTTAAGTGTCTTTCAACAACTTAATTCCATTAAAAAATTGTAAATCATGAAATCATCAAACACTTGAAAAGAAATAAGCATCAAACCACAAGACAAAATCCAATTATGAAGGAGTTCACCCCTCCTGGGCTACATCTCATGGCTTGTCAACATGACTAGACCACTCTTGTATTCGGTGTCAAAATTAAATATCAGTTTGCTACCAATAACATGTGGCTATCACCCCTTCAAGGTAATTTTCTTCTGCAAAGAACTCTGACAATATCATAAACACAACATATCTCCTATAGAGTTGACATAATTTCACCGGTGAGAGCTAGAAACCACTCACATACAC